>CAJQZN010032802.1:0-61081 GCA_907164685.1 Colias eurytheme
CGCGCGAACTTAGCGGAAGATGAAGCATTAGACTGGCTTAAGCCACGCACGCTCATAAAACCTGACGATCAAGAAGATGTTCCTGAGGCGGTTAGTAAATTCTTGCTGCTATTTATACGCACTGCGGTTTTTGTTTTAACCTAATGCGGACACAATTTCTAACACGAACAATTTTAATTCTTATGCACTATAAGTTAATAATATTGGCAGGATCTTGAAGAGGAGGTTGGGCGTGTTCTCACTACTATCAACCCTCAATGGGTGGCGGATGAAGTAGCTTATCATTATGGACAGGGAAAATTTGTACTTAAGCCAAAACCGACATTTGGAAAGGCATATCCTTTGTACATATATCAAGGAACAGCCATACGGAAGGACTCTGAAGAAGCGAAGGCGCAAATAGCTGCTGGTTATGGTATGAAAATTAATTTTAATCTAGCTCTACCTATTTTATCAATAAAAAAAATAATAAGGCTTTGCGGTTTAAATAGGTAAGTGAGTCTTTTATTTATTTTATTTATTTATTGTATTTTGTTGTATAGATTCTGATATCAAATTATATTGAAACAGGAATGGTCGGCTTCGACGATGCTGGTCCCAAGCGAGCCAAAGTGAAGAAATCTGCGGCTGAAGAAGAAGAGGAAGAAGAACCAGAACCCGAGCCTGCAGCACCAGCAGAGGAGGCTAAGGGAGAAGGTATAAAATATAGCTTTACTAGCATTACCCGCCATTTTATCGGCGTGGTTAAAGTACCATAAGCTATAGATAATACATTAAATATTCCTGATGCAACTTACAGAGTTAAAGAGGGAAATTCTCATTGTTACACTGATTCAAATATAATTATTTTGTTACGGTAAAAGTATTATTTTTTATACTTTATGATAGAGGATGCAGTTCAAGAAGAAGAGAAGCCAGCGGCACCTGAAGAAGTGGAAGCGCCAGTTGATGAAGCGGCTACTGGTGAAGAGGCTGTGGGAGAGGAGGGTGGTGAAGAAGCCGCCCCGGAAGAGAGTAAGATGAAACTCAAAATACTAACATTTATTGAAGTGAAACGTGAAACTTCTTTATCGGGGCTGGACAAAAATTTAGTGTAACATTTTTGCGTTACGCCGTACGCGTGACATTTTTGCGTTACGCCGTACGCGTGACATTTTTGCGTTACGTCATACTCGTGACATTTTTAAGGTCATAAAGAAGTTTCACTTCTTACGTGTGTACTCTAGTACACGCATACTTTTTTTTATTCATTAGGCTTTTTCTAGAAGCACTTTTGAATCGTCATAACATTGTTTTACCACTAACCATCGATTCGGAAAGCAGTTTCTACGGAGACGAAATGTTTTCCTTAAAGTGGTTACGATACAGATATTTTATAATATACCAATCTCAATAAAATTATCTATAGCTTTAAAATAAAACCTTACAGAAGGAGAAGAACCTCTCATCGAAGAAGTGATTACAATAAAGCCCCGGGTCAAGAAATTGGCTAACCAGTTCAACTTCTGCGAAAGAGCTGCCCTGACATACAATAACCCGAGAAGAGTTAGTATTATACATATTATTTTCTTAGTTAAAATAAAAATATGTGCTCTACATTGCACATAATATACTTAGTTACTTGCAAATATTTTTTGCATTTATTTGATATTATATAACTATGTAAGTAGGTACATATTTTGTAATCGCTCTCACATGACTTAATAAACAAATTTCTACGTGTGCTATTTAATATTTCGGCCTTGAATCAGTAACTAATCATTATTCATTATCATCCTAAAATACGTAATTTGCTTACTCCCATCAGACAAAATTATGAAATTTGTAAGACCTTTTGTAATATAATAAAAAGTTATCTTACAAATAATAGTCCGTGGACACACAAACGATACCACCGCCGAGAGCGAACTATGGATCAACTTGTCTACAGTCTATCATCTTTGATTTCTACCAAGAAGACTACGCTCGAAAGATGAAAGAAAAAGAAGACGAGAAGCCTAAAAGGGTAAGATATAAAAAAAATAAAATAGGTTAAAATAAATAAACATTATTTAATGATACATAATTGGTACATTGCACAGTCAACATCTAAAAGAAAAGAAGAATTAAATAAATATATATTCATTCGCAAATTCGTGCTATGCTATATTGCATTTTAAGCACTAATATTAGTCATTTTTAAGCCTTCATACTTACTTGGGTATCTTTTTCAAATATTTATTTAGCCATTTTCTTTCCAAACGCTACTCTAAATTTTTTCTATAGCTGCGCAAAAAAGCAGCGAAACATGCGAAATCAGCGCAACAAATTCACGACGAACAACTGGCGCAAAGAATACGGGAGGCTTGGACCATTCTCGAGAGACTCGTCAATCAGAACATTTATGATGATATTGGTAAGTTTATTTTCTTCTTCTTGGTATAAATTTAATATTTCAGCAAATATCAAAGATTTTTTTTTAAGATTTTCTTTAGGCGCGTTGAGAGTAAAATTTCAAGATTGCGTCATGGCAATACAGTCATTGAGAAAGGCGATGATTTTGGTATCTTTGAATCTTACCAAAGATGTTTAACTTCTGACACGTATGCTCGCTCTTTTTTATATATTATCACTAACTATAAATATAACACAATAACACATAACTCTAGCCCAAGACTACCGATACTGGGACGATCCGTCCGACGAATTCCGCGAAGGCATGGGCTCATTACTACCGCTATGGAAGTTCCAATTCGAACCCATGAGGAGTCATGCGGTGTGTGAGGTTCAATGGAACCCACATTATCAGGATCTGTTTGCTGTTGCTTATGGATCTTGTAAGTAAATATGATAAATATGTTATGCTCCGTTGTTTTTATTAGGGATTTAATTGTATAATTGTGTGTCACGGTTAGGACGCTGTAAAACAAGCATGGATTCGGGCAGACATTTTAGCTCTAGATGGCTCTTTATAATTTAGTTTTACCTTAAATGTTTACCTTCTACTCTGTTTTTTTATAAAATGTCAAATTAAAATTCCTTATCCGTATTCTTCTTTATGAAACTTTCTTCTTACTGATTTATGCTATGCTATTTTTGTAGTAGTTTTATTTTTGCAGTAGAAATTAGGTAGCTAACTAAACCTTGAGTAGACAACAGCAAACTTTAATTCAATAATGACATAGGTATACATAGTTTAATAAAAATATGTAGTTAATTTTTACTACCTTCGAGAACGGACGGACAGCAGACTTTATTCATCTCAATTATTTTTCTATACCTTTTCTAGTGGATTTTACACAACAGCAAAAGAATGGATGTCTCTGTCTATACAGTATAAAGAATCCAGCGTACCCAGAGTACGCAGTTATAACTGAATCGCCAATAATTTGCTTAGATGTCTATCATGAGACTCCATACCTTATATGTGTTGGTACGTACGACCCCAAACATTACTCCTTTTCTTAAACATAAGTCATTAATTTTATATCGTAGAATTCTACGTACCTACTATAAATTAATTATTGTAACCAATCCAAGTAGATGTACCATGCTTAGCTTTATGATTGTATGTATTATGAGATAATAATTGACAATATTATATTGTATAACAGGCAGATACGATGGTAATGTATGCGTGTATAACGCTCAACTAACACTGGAATCTTCCTACCAGTATAAATCAGATTCTGTGAGAGACAAACACAGCAATATTGTTTGGGAGGTACGTAGTTATTTACTACTTCTATAATAAAATCGCCTAACAAGACTATATTTTTTTGTCTCGAAATTGCCTTGAACAAACTATTTTTTAAGTAGGCTGGGGTGCACGTCTAATAGACGGTGAAGCATCTTTCTTTTCGATATCCAGAGATGGCAGAGTGGTCCAATGGGCAGTAATGCCCGGCGAGTTACAAGCCACCACCATAATGTCTCCCTTTTTATTATACAAAGCTTAGATTAAGGATTAGTCTCCGCGCGGAGATCTAAGATACAAAGCTTTTAAACTTTTAAATTATATCGAAGCTTTTAAAATGAAGAAAATCACCTTTACGAGACTATTTTTTTTTTGCCTTACAAAACTATGTGTTTAATGTTATTCTAAAAACTGTACATGTTCTGGCAAGAAAGAAATAAAAATAAATTATAAAATTATTATATACTTCTGACGGAATATTGTCTCCAAACCCAGATACGCTGGGGTGCGCGTCTTATAGACGGTGAAGCATCATTCTTCTCGATATCTGGAGATGGTAGAGTGGTCCAATGGGCAGTAATGCCGGGCGAGTTACAAGCCACGACGATAATAACGTTGCAATCCAGTGTACCGCCCATACCAGGACCGGATGGCACTTTACTCACTGTTAATAGTAAGTATTATAGTAGAGGAGAGAAGAAATGTCGTAAAAGTTTAAATAATAAAAAACGATTAAATCCTTACTAATATTATAAATGCGAAAGTAACTCTGTCTGTCTGTCTGTCTGTTACTCAATCACGCCTAAACTACTGAACCAATTTGCATGAAATTTGGTATGGAGATATTTTGATACCCGAGAAAGGACATAGGCTACCTTTTATTGCGAAATATGTACCACGGGCGAAGCCGGGGCGGACCACTAGTTTCAAATAAAGTAACTTACGGTAATGTGCTCTTAATTTGTTAGCTTTTTTGTAACAACAATAATAATATGCAATGAAAACTATTCACTCATTAAAATATATCCAATCCTTAATCCAAATAACTGTTCTATCGTATCTTATCATAATACAGACGTGCTGTTAACAACAGAACTATGCTATTTTGCAACTGACTAATAAGAAAAATAAATTCGTTTCTAAGGGCCGATTTTTCAATGCTTGCAGCTTGGATAAAACTTATTCGTCGAATGAAACTACCATTTTACAACATTTACCTACCTACATTACCATTTTAAACACGTATTCTAATTGCCCTTATTTGACAGTTTACGTGACATTTTAATATTATCGTGTACCTAATACTTTATTGGACGGATAAGTTTTAATCCAAGCATTGAAAAATCGGCCCTAAGCTAAGTAATCAAAGGTATTGCTCATAAGTCCATTAAAACCAGGTTGCGGCAGTTGCATCTGCTTCCACCCGGAAAAGGCGGATATTTTCATGGTGGGAACAGAGGATGGTATGATCCACACTTGTTCGCTCAAGTACAATCGCAACTACGTGCGTTCTGTACAAGGCCACCATATGCCGGTGTACAGGATACATTATAATAACTTCAATAATAGTATATATGCGTCCTGCTCGGGTGACTGGAGGGTTAAGATATGGGAGGATGGACGGGAGTAAGTATTTTTTGATAATTTTTGTTTGAATAGGTCGTTTTCTAAATAGTAAGTAGTAAAGGGAAATATTTGAATGTCAAATGTTATTATTCGAATAACTAAAGGACTGAATGACTACTTATTTGAAGAGATGAATATTGTAGAGAGAGTTTAAGACTATTTAAAGCTGAAGAGTTGGTTTGTTTGATCGCAATAATTTCAGAAACTACTGTTTCGAATTGAAAATTTTTTATTCTGTGAGGAAGACGATGATTATAAAACATTATGTATGACATGGGCGAAACCGTGGGGCATAGCTATTTAAAATATAAATACTTAAGAATGTATAAACATTTATTTGGACGTAAAATATCACGCCGCTCTGCATAAATAGAGTTAACCGTTATAATATTATGTAATACCAATTATTGAAGTGAAACTTCTTTATCGGGGTTGGAAAAAAATTTAGTGTAACATTTTTTCGTTATGCGTGACATTTTTCCGTTACGCGCCATCTTTTTCTTATCCCTACCACGCGTGATTCGACGTATTTCTGTAAAGTTGCATATAGTAAATTATTTTTTTAGTACACGCACACATTTTTTTTATTTATTTTATTTAGCGAGCCCTTATTCATGTTCGAGCTGGGCTCACCCGTCGGTGACGTGAAATGGGCACCATACTCTAGCACCGTCTTTGCGGCTTGTACCGCTGATGGAAAGGTATGATATTATTATAATTTACAACTACATGATATTCGATTAAGTAAAAAATTTCTTTTAACATACTTTTGTCAAGTCGCATCTTTCTTTATAATTGGGTGAAATTGCTACTTTTTTGTAAGGCGTCATGCATTTGATAAAATATTCTTGAAGGCGCAGTCAAAAGTATTGTAATCTACTAAAACGTATATTAATATGTTCATCATAACTGAAATTTTGTATTAAATTTTTAAATGAGTAAGTAGTTCGTATAGAGTAAATTTAATTTTAGGTGTATGTATACGATTTGAATGTGAACAAATACCGGCCAATTTGTGTGCAAGCGGTCGTTTCCAAGAAAACCAAAAAGTTGACGAGAATTGACTTCAATGCACGGCTTCCGGTTCTAGTGTGTGGAGATACCAAGTACGTTATATAAGATAATATCTAAACATAACAAATATCTAATTTGATAAGAGTTAATAGTTTTTACGGGGCACCTTTAATGTTGTATGTAAAATCATCAGCCAATTTTTTACTACTTATTGTCGTTGTATTGTCATTGGACATTTGAAGGGTATTAAATAATTAATTAGTAAAAATATGCACAAATATTGATAGAGTAAAATAATCCATTGTATCAATAATACTTTAGTTTGCTCATTAGTCATTATCCAATTACAAAGTAAAACATTAGTTTCGACAATTATTGAATGCTAACAATTGTTTCAATATTTTATATAAATATTTGATTTGTATGAGAACAATTATTAGCCCGGTTTACACGCACGCTCTTTCGCGCGCGATTCGGCTTTCACGCGGGAAAGAGCGAGCATTTAAACGATGACAGAGAGAACGAGATTGCGCGTCCACTCCGCACACACTCCAACGCGCCATGCTTTTCTTCATTCAATCGCGCGTGATTATCGTTTACACGCACAATCTTTCCTCTTTCCTCAGCGCGCGTGCTTTCCCGCGTTCAATCCCGCGCACTCAATCACGCGGTAAAGAGTGTGCGTGTAAACCGGGCTATTAATGTTGGGAAAAGAAGAGTGTATTGTACAGTAATATTTCTACACTGTTTATATTCTATTATTTCGCTCCAGCAAACATCGCCTCCATAGCTCAGGGGTTAGAGCACTGGTCTTGTAAACCAGGGGTCGAGAGTTCAAATCTCTCTGGGGGCATCGAAATGGATTATCTTTTTTTTTTTTTATTTTGTATTAATTTCAATATTTTTGTGTTTTTATAGTTATTAATTAGTATCATTTTTATCAAAAATTAACTATAGATGTGTTGTTATTAATTACATTAGAGTACCACTTTAAGATGTTAACGACACAGACAAAAAAATAAAAGCATAATATTATGCATAACTATATATTGCTTATTAAAATGATTTCCTATATTCCTGTTTTATGTCGAGGAATATGAATAGTTTCATTCTTTTATCAGATCGTCTATAAATAATACTTCATTGCTTATTATTTTGCTCTAAAGCATGGTGTAAAAAGTTATAATGTAAAACTTTTTAATGTGTTTAAATTCTACAATCTACATAATATTATTTCAGGGGAACTTGTCACGTGGTGAAGCTTTCTCCAAATTTAAGGGTTATGTGCAAACCACCTAAAAAGGCTCAGGGCGTTGACCAACGAACTCTACAGGTTATACTTTTGTTTATATCCACTATTTACCACTTTAACTTTTACTTACATTTTAACTTTCTTGCCCTTCACGAATCATCATGCCAATTTCATTTTTTATAACAATTTTTTTCTGCATAATCGAAATTAACTCAGTAAAAATTACATGATAACGTTTTTTTAATACATCATCATCATTGTCAGCCCATGTTTGTCCACTGCTGGACATAGGCCTCAGTCATGACTCATGAACGACGAAATTGAGCCCGGTCATCCGTCCGCTGTCGCCAGTTTTGCCATATTTTTATACATATCGAAGATAAGTAGTGTAGTAACTGACTTGTTTGTTATATTCCTCAGATACAACTCATCCCATGTTGTTTTTATTTTATGTGAAAAATAATAATGTTTTTTTTTTCATATTTTTAGATAATGAAACTAGACAAACTGCTGAGTTTGGTCCGCGACCCGCCCTTCCAAACTGGAGTAGTCGACGAAAAATTCGACGATGACTGATTACTATTAATAATTCCTATTGTTATTTAGTTGTAATGTTATATTATTATAATAAATAAAAGAAAACATTCATTTTATCGTTTTATTCTAATAAAGCATCAAAATATCCTTTCTTACGCCTAAGACAATGCAATTTGAATATTTATTGTATAGTGTCTGAATAAACGAAGCATGTATATATTTTATAAGTGGTGGCTAGTAAATTTATTGTCAAAAGAAATAAGATGCAGTGATCGTAGCTGTGTTAATTTTTAAATTCAAGACATCATAAACTCTAAAAACAAAACAAGACCATTTTAAATGGCTGCTAACATTTAGAAGTTAAACTTAACTGACTAGATAAAGAGATCTTTATTCATATAGGAATTAACCAAATTTCTATATTCAACCGACATTTAAGTAAAAATATTTGAGGAATTATAGGTATGGTATGGTATATTCTAGGAAATTTAATAATGATAACTATTTCATCAGTTACAGAATAAAGAACCCATTGAATATAGAAACGGTTAATTATATATTAATATTAACAACATTTTAACACCTTTCCTTAGTTACATTCAAGTCAATTTGAGTTTACACAATTTACATGAAAATATGACATGTACTATTAATTATTTATTAGATAAATACATATTATGTAATTTAATTAAAATGTTTAGCCTCAAATAGTATTATTTTTACACTAAAGAATGCTTCACGCTACACCGTGTCGAGACCGGCACGGTCAAACATTATTGTATACTTTTTGTATGAAGTGCTTCATGACTGACCGTGGCGCGGTCGTGCACGGGCGTAAAATCATAGTTTATTACTCATTACTTATTTTATTAATACTGAGATATCACAAAAATAATAAATCATAAACAAAAAACATAAATTTCCGAAATCAGTGTTTTTTTTTCTATGTTCTAGTCTTTGGTACATTAATTCAAAACATATATAAAATGCAAAGCGTAGCTTAAGGACTGTAAAAATTATGTAATATAGCCCGATGCTGTATTATTTCCCCCATCTTTGGTATTAAAAAGCGATTCTTATGGATAGATGAGTTTAGGACCGATTTTTTGACATCTCTCAAGAGAATTGGCGCCTAATTTTAAGTCAAGAAAAGCGCGCGCGTCGTTCGGTGCCGGCGCTTGGCGACCCGCGAATTGTATCTGAAAGGATGTTACAATTAATAAATAAATAAATAAATAAATTATATTTAATAAAAAATATTGCGTCATAAAATAAATACTAATATAAGTAAACTGATGAAGAACACAATTTTTTTTAACTGGAGAATATTTCTAGCTTCTTTTTTTTAGCATCATTTGTGACTTGGTTTTTAATCTGTGAGTGCCATAGAATAAAAAAGTATAGTTTTTTTTTATGATTCATACAAGTAACTTCAATTACTAGCTTATATTTTGTTTTGTAACTTTTATTAAAATACCTGAGCAAGTGGATGCAAATGTCTTTCAGGGAACTCCCGTTGATGTGCCATCACCCAATCCGCTGGCCACATAGTCCCATTCTTTGGGTTAAACGGCAATATTAGCACATAAACTCGATTTGTCGCGGAATAAGCGACTCTATAGTAATGGCCTTTAGTTGCTCTTTCCCATATGAACCCATCATTATCAGCCCCTCCTCGCTGAAGCCAGGATACTCGAGAGAGGTCTGCCGCGTGAATGCCTATTTCGGCGTATTCTGCCCATGGAAGAAGATCACCTCTGAAATAATATATTTTTGTAGAAAGATTTATCAAAAATGTTGAATATCTGATCACCAAAAAAACAACTTGAATTGATGAAAAAATAGTATGATAAGAAGCAAAGACATGCAAAGAAATGCACTGCCATACATTAACATTTGCAAAATTTGTAAAATAATACACATGCCTATGCTTTTACATACTTAAATAATTTTAATAATTCTTCTACTTGAATCCTTAGTCTCAATGAGGCAGATGAACAATTTCAAAAGCGCATTAAATAGCTACTGAGAAAAAACCTACATACAGTAGTCACACGCAATCAACACTATACAGTTACCTAGCAACAGCCCCAAGCAGTGACGTGGTTTCCAACCAACACCTTGCTCCAGCTTGCAACAAAGCCCTGAGTACATGTGCAGCGGTACGTCTTATGTTTCTTCTGCAACAAGGTGGCGTGTTCCTTCCTTCTAGAATGTATGATGGAGTGCCTTGCACAGGTGGGAAACAACGCTGAAATAAACAGATATCTGTAGTAACAATTTATGTCTTTTCAAATATCAAATTCATGAAATGAATATGATAAAGTTTACACTCTCTCCGAAAGCTTAACAAGACAAAACAAGATTGTCTTTAACAAATGCATTATTATAAATAAATTATTTATTTAACGCAGTTAGTTATGTAAAATCGCAAGTGTAATTAGCATAGTAGCCTCCTATAGACCTGACACAAAACAGTTTTCAAAAAAAATTATCAAGACAAGCTGGCAAAAATTCTCAAAATAACAAGTTACCTGAGATTCCCTTTTACAGCCATACCACTGCACCCTGCCATCATCTCGTATGACAGTCTTCACACCAAGCTGCTTGTAGAGAGCCATTCTGTAATCTCTCATACGCCTTGATGCTTTTTGTTTTGCCACTGGTGTCTTTAATACACTCCTACCAGCAGCGAGTTTACCATCTAATATTTGTATCTGGAAAATTACATTAACATTAATTTATTAGTCATTAAAAATAAGGAATACACTTGAAACACATTATTTTTATATAGGTACTACTTTTTTCCTATATACCTATGTATAATGATATTAAGTTATTGTCAGATAATTCATAATTTGTACTCACTTTAATATTTTTAACTGTTGTCTGAAGGTAAAGAGATTCAGGAAAGGGCAGCACAAATGGGTCAGGCAGTGTTTGAAGTAAAGATGTTTTGAATATAACAGCATGTTGTCCTTGCACAGCATCACATAATTTCTTTGATGCATCTTTTCTATATTGTAAGGTCCAATCAACAAAATTCCATTTCACTTGTTGACAAACTGTATGGGAATTACCAATTGCCACAGCTATACCTTGAGATTGGTTGCTTGTTGCAGCTGTAATTAATTGCTGTAATAAACGACGAGATACCCTCGTTGAATCAGGTACGAACAATGTATACTCTGTTGAAATATAAGATAAAGGTTTCAATTCTTTTGGAGAAGAATCGAGTTTAAGCTCTAAGGACACGATTTTTACATTACGCAGTGTATTATTAGAGGCGGAAAATTGGAAAGGCGGGTACTGCGGGCCCTGGCTGAGAATCAACACTGGTATATTTGGATATGCAGCCACGAAAGATTGAACACTTTCAGCAACATCATTCTCAAAATCTTCGAACTGACGAAACACCACAGTTACCAATTTAGCTAAATGCTTTGTTATTCGCGATTGAGCCAATACGGGAGCTATAGTTACAGGAGCTATGGGATATAGCTTATAATGCGGCAAAAGGTATCCGCAAATAATTATTGCACCGATTATAAAAATGTAAACTTTCAATGAAAAACGACCCCGGAACAACCGATTTAATATCAATCTCATTTTGAGATTTTATTATTTCAATCATATTATAATATTTTACAATTTTATTTTTAAATCAAAGCAATTAAAAATAAAAACAATCTCGTTCAACCATTGACATATTGATATTTATTAGACATTTTGACATTTCAGACATTTTGGTTTTTTTATTCGTATATTTTGTGTCCAGTGGACGTTATTATTGGTTTGTGCCATTGAGGTATTATTATAGAGAGAAAAAAATTTGTGCGACAAGAGCGGCAGCGCGGGGTGGCTAGTAAGTCATACACTTTTAAAAAAATGGTTTAAGACGATTGACTCTAACAAGTGTTACAAATAGTGTAGTAGCGATGGCCTCTCTAGTACGTAGTACATAGTAACTCAATGGTTTGTGCACGGTTTGTGGATCTTGAAATGCTAGAACATCTTCTGCTACTGAAAACTTATTTTTCTCAATTTTTATATTATATTGCTTGAAAGAAATTTAAATTAAATCAAAGCCACGATAACTTGTTCACAAAACACGTCTCATGCGATAGAGCGGTTATCTGTGATCAGACAATTCTTGGCTCAATTCTTGGAAATAAATTATCTATGCAATAAGTAAACTCATCAGTCAATTTGACTTCAAATTTGACTTTTCATTGATTGTTCACCTACTTTTGTAATATCGTTCAAGATTTTAATTTTCTTCTCGGCTTTTACAAAAAGATACAGAAAATTATTTCAAGTATGGGTGACAATGTTGATTTTGAGCCCTTGGAGCCTTCTCTAAAGAATGTAGTAGAACAGAAATCATTACGTTGGATTTTTGTTGGTGGTAAGGGTGGTGTTGGAAAAACAACATGCAGGTGAGAAATTTTAATTAAACACGCACTCTTTAATAAATCACGTCAACGTTTAGTTACGTACTAAGATATTATTAATAATTTCAGTTGCAGTTTGGCTGTTCAGCTTTCGAAAGTGCGGGAGTCTGTATTAATTATATCTACAGACCCTGCACACAATATTTCAGATGCATTTGATCAAAAATTTTCAAAGGTAAATTGTATTTACGCTCATTTCTTTTTTGCTACAACAAATATAAAAGATGGCGTAATTATGACGATTATTACTCATTTTTCCCCAATAAGAATATATTCATTGATAAATGTTGATATTGCAGGTGCCAACCAAAGTGAAAGGTTTTGACAATTTATTTGCTATGGAAATAGATCCTAATGTTGGACTAACAGAGTTACCAGAAGAATACTTTGAGGGAGAGGCTGAAGCCATGAGACTCGGTAAAGGTGTGATGCAGGAGATTGTTGGTGCTTTCCCTGGTATTGATGAGGCTATGAGTTATGCAGAGGTAATAATATCTTAAATAGTAAATCACTACATAGTATAAAACAAAGTAGCTTTCTCTGTCCCTATGTATGCTTAAATCTTTAAAACTATGTAACGGATTTTGATGCGGTATTTTTAATCCGTCAGTCCTCGGATCACAGACACAATAGAAAATCTATTGTGTCGCGCCCCGATCGGGCCGCTCGGTGGTCAAGGGGTTAATAGAACGAGTGATTCAAGAGGAAGGTTTTAGTATATAATTTATTAAGTTTTAGACAAAGGGGGCGAAGCCGCGGGCGATAAGCTAGTAGTATATAAGCCTTTGTAGTACATAATTCCCAATTGAGAAGTTATTTTAATAATTATTTGTTATGGATTGCTGATTTTGTTTGTAATGAGAATAATAGTACATTACAAATTTTGATAACATTTTCTTAGTATAAATGTAGTTAATCTAATTGGATATAAAATGTTTGAAAACAACAATGCTCTGAAATGGAAATAACAAGCTAATACATACATAATTTAATTAATGTTGTTAATCTTGCTAGTTAAGTTTATACAATTGCAATGTGTTTCAAGTTCTGATTGTTGATTATTGACTGAATATTGTTTCTTGACTATTACCTTCACTTAATTCCACAACAAATATTTCAAATCACCAATTAACACCATCATTTACAAAATATTCTTTTCCAATTAATTTCAAGATAAAATTAATAAAATATTGTTACAATTGTCTACAAGTCAGCAAGTGCAAGTTTTTTTTTAACTGACTTCATGTATAGTTAAAAAATGTTTTTCTAATAATTTCTCAGGTAATGAAACTAGTGAAAGGCATGAATTTCAGTGCAGTGGTGTTTGACACAGCCCCCACTGGGCACACTTTGCGTTTGCTCTCATTCCCACAGGTTGTAGAGAAGGGACTTGGTAAACTGATGCGCTTGAAATCTAAGGTAAGTTTATTGTTAATCAAACATTGTTTATAGTTTATTGAACACTTTATAATTTTGTTGCATTTATCATATTTATCATTTTAGTATATTGCTTGAAACTAGCTGATAATATGTTGTATAACAAGCACATTATTATTTAAGCACATTGCTCTGAAAATTTGAATTGTAAATATCTAAAACCACACAAATTTAACAAATCCATAACTCCATGATATCTCTCAACTCCTGTACATTTTCTTTATATTATTTCTTCTAAAACAAATACTTGGTACCAGTAATTATATTTTCTTACACAGGTCGCGCCATTCATCAACCAAATCGCTTCCCTCTTCGGCCTTGCCGACTTCAACTCGGACATGTTCAGTAACAAAATGGATGAAATGTTGTCAGTCATTCGTCAAGTGAACACACAGTTCAAAGATCCCAATCAGACGACATTTGTTTGTGTTTGTATCGCGGAATTCCTCTCGCTATACGAAACTGAGAGGCTCGTACAAGAACTAACGAGGTGTGGAATAGACACACATAACATTATAGTCAACCAGTTGTTGATGAAAACGTCAGCTCCTTGTGAATTATGCGCCGCGAGGCATAAAGTACAAGAGAAGTATCTAGAACAAATTGCAGACTTGTATGAAGACTTTCATGTGACTAAATTACCACTGTTAGATAAAGAAGTGCGAGGTGCGTCGGCTGTGAACTCGTTTTCTGAATTTTTGCTCAAACCATATGTACCACCACCACCCGCGACGTCATAGAAGTGTTGAGTTGTACTTATGAATAAAAATGATTATGAATTTGAATTACTACAAAGAAATTTAACAAATCAATTATATTACATAATAAATAATTACTATTTAGTACTTCCTTTTCATTTTTTAATATAGGGCAGATGTTATTGCATAAAATCTATATTTAATGAAAAAAAATTACTTATCTGAAGAAAGTGATATACACTTTTTGTCTGGCATAATATTAATTTTAAAAGCCTACAAAAGATTTACGTGCCGCAGCACTGCCATTTGTAAAGATAATAAATTATACTATCAGATATATTTTTATAACATGTAGTTATAAAGCTATAGGATTTATAGAATTATCAATACTATACTATCATACATTTTTATTCATGAGTAAAAACTACATGAGTCATGAACTTTATCATAAAATTCATTCATGACAAGCATTTTTCTTATGTTTATAAGAATATAGGCTAATCGTTCTGCAGTACTTGCAAATTCCATTTTTGTTGAAAGCAGGAATGAGGATTTAGATTTTTAGGGGTTCCAAACATACCTAGTAAAAATTACGAAATACTATAATTGATTCAAGCCCAACATGATTTGTGCCGTTTTATCGGAGCCAATTCTATTTGATCCAAGACTTCTTAATTTTTTTATTAAGTATATTTTAAATTATTTAATTGAAGGTGAAAGATTTAACAATACGTGATGTTCTTTAGTGTGTATAACATTGACCTAATAATGTAAAATGTATATCAGGTGTCTCTGCTAGTATGTATTAATTAGGAGAATATCAAAGTGTAATATATATTAAAAGACTTTGTAAACATACTGAAATAAATTATAATTGTTATAAGTTTGTTTTATTTTCCACTAACACTTTAACACAATTTTTTTTTTTCAAAAGATGTTTTGTCTGTAGAGAAATATTCCATAGAATCTGGGTTTATTTAAATTAAAACAATTTTCATGTTAATTTATTTATATATTCTAAATTTCAAAAACTATAAAATTAACAACATTATTTCATTGTAAAACAACAACTATAGTCCTTTTCACCTATGATGATTCCTGTGACACTTCATCGTGTTCCGAATTACGTATTTTATGTTTAAAACGCCAAAATAATTTTAGTGCATAATATTTTTATTTTATGGCGGAATTATTGCCAAAAATATAAAAATAAAACATCTTAAACTTATAAATCGAAAACAGTATTGTTTAGTTTAATATAATGAAAAATAAAATAACACAAAAATATAATACCTACGCAATTTGTGTACATGAAATGGATCGTTGAAAAATCATAGAGTTGGAAAATCATATAATCGGCGCCCATCTTGTGATCGTTTGTCAATCGAGTCAATCGTCTGTATGAGTGCATACAAGTTCCATTTTTATAATGATACTTTACGTGGTATTCTGTTATTGTTACTAATTGTTATTGTTGACTTTTTGTTGCTGTTGTTTGCTAAGTTTCCTTAGTTAATTGTTGGCGAAATGCCGAAAAAACTAATTTTGGTACTTTATTCAAATCGATTTCATTTCCATATAAAATATTATCGAATAACGAAAACAATTGATATGATTTCAGTAAAGACATCTCTACACGTGTCAAAAATCCATGTGTCACAGAAATCATCTTAGGTGGAAAGGACTATAATTTATAGCTTGCAATATGGCAGTGATATTTATTTTATAAATACATAGCACATAAATCATATTTTTCACAAACATTTGAATTGCTCTTTAAATAAGACTAGAAATTTGTATTGAAAAGCAAAATATTGATCTGTTTAAAAAATCTACTTTATAGTCAGTTCAATAAAGAAACGAATCTTCAATGGCGGCCAAAGCTGACTTTGACAGATGGTAGGATCATCAAAAAAGAAAATAAAAATAACGTAAATTGATAATTATTTTATTAATTATTTCAAATTGTTTGTTGACAAACTTTTTTGTTATTGTATTTGTGTATTTATATGAATTATCATATTTACGTATACAGAATGTAATAAAATCCCCATAATACTTGTAATAAGCCCATAAAACTGAACAACTTTTCACAAAGAACATATTTTGTCAAATTCCAATAAAACATTATTTACTTTCGCAAATGCATAATTGTCATTGTAAATTTATGATAAAAACTATTATAGGGAAAATCAAATACATTTTAGTGATTTTATTTTTCCATTTTTTTTTTTGCATACCGTACGGCCGTGTGTGAGCGAGAGGGAATGATAAGCGCCGCCATTGAAGATTCGTTTCTTTAAAGAACTAACTATACAACAGTTATGGTAAAAAATAAATAAAATAATACTTTAATAAGGACGTTTTAAAAACTACAATATACCTATTATGTTATTTAAAATTACTCACAATTTTCGTTTGATTTGGTCATGTCTTTTGTATAAAATATTACAATACTGAAAGTAAACATTATTTTATATATTGTTATTAAATTTATACGTTCAAATACTTGCTTGATGCCATTACATATATTATCTGTAACTTGCATTAGTTGTATATGATTATAACAATATTTTTAAGGTACAATTTATTATTATGTAGAATATTACAAACGGACCTTTTTATGATAGTATTACATTAAACGAGTGAAAGGGATAGATATACGCAAAATATATTTCGCATCTGCGTCACTCAACTTTTTTTTTGTATTGTGTCGCTGTTAGCCAAGGAGGGCTTCTATATCTCAATCGGGCTTATAACATTATTAAGCGTGTTATAAACTTACAAATCTGTTCCATACATTTTCATAATTCTTTTACATTTGGAGTCACAAACCTTGCTAAGTAAATATTAACTATTTATTGTGTTTTTAACATAATGTTATAATAATAAAAATACGCGGCATGCTCTAAATGCACAAGAAATGCCAAGAAACCGGTAACTAATCTACTAGGTAATAGATAAAAAATAACACTGGGATTTTTTGGAACATACACTAAAAATTATCTTCTTTTAGCATTCGCGACAAAAATAATTGGTTCACTTTTATATTTTTAAACAAATCATATTAGATAGCTCTTTAAACAATTAAACAAATAAAAAATTAAAAAATTATGTCTTAGAGCTAGCGCGCACGAGCAACTTTGTCTCCGCAACTATTTTGTCTCTCCCATCAATTTGTATGGGGAGTTGCGTCGCTTCATGCGCGCACTTTCATACTAGCCCATAGGTGGGAGAGACAAAATAGTTGCGGAGACAAAGTTGCTCGTGCGCGCACTGTCTAACTTGGTTTCGAAAAATCGTTTGTATTCGAAATCTAGACATCACTCAGTTCACTCAAATAATAACATTCCATAAAAATAATTAAGTAATACCTAATCTCATACATTTGCTCTATGAAAGTTCAAATGTAAATAATTATTATTAATACAATACAGCCACAGGTTGTATAAATCGTAGTAAAAAGATAATATTGCTTCTTTTGCAATGAAAACAAGCGGTGAATATATTTTGTTCTTGTCCTATAACAAGTCACTTTGTTACTTTTTAATGGTAACATCTCCTAACTATGAATATCATCTATGAAACATTTTTTTTTATTAGGGCCGCATAAAATTTTCAGATAAATTTGTATAAAACACGTTTGTTTAAATATTTAGTGACACATTGTTAATATGAAGGCTTTTATTAGGAAAAGACGATAATAATCTTGCACTTTTCTTTTAGGATATCATTCTTTTACAAGTAACAACCTGAAAACGGCTGGATCGATTCTTATTTTGTTGCATTTGTACCCACAAAAAATTTTAAAAAGTAAAAAAAATCCACAGATAACTCAAAAAACTGCACAGTCTCCTACCTGTCAAATCACTTGCACAATTTATTTAGCACATCAACCTCCTAATTATTGCATTATCAAAAAAAATCAGTCTATCAAGCATTGTTTCATTTTTGTCAACTGTTTCTGTTATGTGCCGGCAAGTGCCACGCGGTAAGTGCCGCGCCGAGTAAAGTGCCGAAAAGTGCCGATGCGCAGGCACCGGCTTCGAAAATTAGTTTCGGTGTGAACACGCCCCATATCATTAGGTGACGGCAGTGGATCGTGGCTGATAGTGCGCATGCGAATACCTGCAAAATGTAAAAATATAATGTTTTTGTGTGCAATAAAGAATTTTTTTTAATCATTTATCGGCAATTAAATTTACATAAGTGATACTAGGTAGACTAGATTTATGAAACCACACAGGATAATATTTTGTTGAGAAATATAAAATGATTTATTCATTAAAAATTAGAATCATGTTTTTATCGAATGATATACATATGCAGCTGAGAGAATTCAAAATTTTAACGAAGTTACTTCATTGACGAAAATTCTATACATAAAACTTGGACCTCATTCCGCAATAACTTACCCTGACAGCAAAACAAAGTGAAAACTTGAGGCAAAGCGTGAAAACAGCCGCCAATTGCGATCGAGGGCCCATCGAAGTGCCATTGCGTCCCCAAAGGGCTAATAGAGGCACCGTCGCACCGTACATCATTGGCATACCTGGGAAAGTCGTATTGGAAATTTTTTATTACATTCTATCATAATATGAAAGTGTGTTAAGTGGTTTAACTAACGTCGTTACGCCACTTTTAACTTAAGAACTTCTGAACTGATTTTAATGATTGATTTATTGGATTTATCTTGGAATATTTTTAACATAAATTCGAGTATTTCTTCCTATTCTAATTTTTAGAAGATCAAATTTTCATTCCAATGAAATATAACACAATAGCTGACTCGAAAAACCATATTTCATACTTATAAATCATAATACATGTAATGCAAATTATGATCTGTCCTATTTTACTACAAGTTACAACCCAAGGAATTCAGTAGGTAACCATGCGTAATTTTCAGTGTAGGTATTTGATCAAGATAAGCCTTATCTAATAGTGTCATAGTAAGTTTAAGTAAATAATTAAAAAATAGGACTGAGATTTTGCTTTAAACGCAAGTGGTAAGATAAGAAAGTATGAAATTCAAAAAATGTTTGATGTATTTTGTTTGCTCAGAATTATTTCTATACAATAGTAACTTTGCATTCAAAAATATTAACCTTAATGTTTCTTTTACTTCTTAATAATATGAAAAATGTGTTAGACCCAAATTATTTTTACGATTTTACAATTGAGTTAATTTATTAAACAAACTTTAATTAAAAGCGAAATTAAAATAAATCCTTCCAATGATAACTAACATGTACCTAATCAAGATGTATTCAAATTCAAATTGTTTAATTTACAGAATGTAGAATTACGAAGATGTTAGGTAAATACAGATAATATAGATTCTTATATATTCTGCTGTAATCCAAGCAAGTCCCAAAAAATTAAAAAAAAAAATAATTTCATATTAAAAAAAAATCTTAAAAATTCAACCTCCATATTACAATCCCTTCAACTCACCAAACAAACTGACAGTCATCAACACAAACGATATAGCATGTCCAAACGGCAGGTAATTAGGGTCACCAGCGTGAAAGACAGCTGTCCAACGAATATGGCTCAACGTGGGATGGTGACCAGCCCCATAGAAATGGTAGGACGCTAGTAATGCCCATATACAGGCTAGGCTTGAACTGCACCGGGAGGATAGAGCTGAAATACAGTTTGGGACTGATGAAAAAAAAATATGATATAAAAGCTATGTGAACGAGTGTATACGAGTAAAATATTAAATGTATCTGATAATGTAGAAATGTAGTTGTAGAAATACAATATTTGGATTGAATATTATCTTTATTTAGTACACTTTATTTAGTTGAAGATTCTAGAGGTTTCAAATTAATAAATTAAATCACATAAAAAGCAATTTCATTATACTTACAATATTTCGTAGATCCTTCAATCTTCATCAAAGCGACGATGTTCAGAACCAAAAATCCCGTCAACAACGCGAAAGCAGCCGCCGGCGCATACGAGGCGCCAAGCACCAAACAGTTCGCCAAGTAAAACAGCAATCCAACCACCACTAAAGGAACCGTCGGACCATTGCGATCTTTCTTCAAAAGAAGTCCAAACATAGTCACAATGAACAGCCAAGCCACTCTTGCCAATAGTCTAGAACGAGTTGGCGACCCAAGTGAGCCCCACCCTACCGCCCAATGAGCACACGTAAATATACCCGCTATAACTATCCCATATCCCCGCCAAGCTACGTGTCGCCTAGCAACCGCTACAACCGCCGCTACCGAACCTAACGCTATAACCAACGCTGCTCTAGAAGCTTGCCCAGTTGGCAAATTACCCCCGGACGTCCAACAATCCCCTTGTTCCTCCCTACAACCTCTATACGACCTAGATAAAGCTAAAACTACCCCACACCCCGCCCATAAACCTAACGCCTTCAAATTACTAATGTTCCAGGCAATTACGCCCAAAACGCTCAAAGACAAGTACGATAGTACCGAACCTTCTTCTATTATATAGCTGTTGGATGCTAAAACAGCTGCAGATGCGAATAAAGCAGAGCGTGCGAATCGCTCGTAAAACTGCGTACGACCTTCGTACCATTTCTGAGTAATCCCATCCCAATGGAGTATAGCTAACGCACAAGTTATCGCCCCTGAAACTAACCCAGTCGTGAGAATAATTGCACTTTCCAGATCTTCATACAATTCGAAATAATATCCAGTGTACACCAATGATATGCACACTGCATTGGATATTATACCAGTAGGGACAAAGGAACTGGCAAAAACATGAGGAATTCGTTCTACTGGGATTCCTTCAGCTATGATCCAATTGAAAAAGATAGCTAAAAGGAGCAAAAGAAGAGCCCTTAACATCGATAGCGAATCGAATTCAACCCACACTTCTCTGTATACGTTCCTTATTGTGTCTATTAGGGACCTGAAACAATTTAAAAGGGATAGTTTGTTGTAGGGAATAGAGTTTAATCTATACCAATACTAATATTATAAAGCTGAAGAGTTTGTTTGTTTAACATGCAAATCTCAGGAACTACTCTTCCGATTTGAAAAATTCTTTCGGTGTTAGATAGCCCATTTATTGAGGAAGGCTAAAAGCTGCTATCATTACGCTAAGACCAACAGGCGCGGAGCCACGTGAGCCGCGAAGCGCAGCTAGTTTTAAATAACATTAAACTGTTTTAATTTCATAGGTTTACATAGAAACTATTATGTTTTAGCATGAGATTAGAAAGAATAAATATGAAACTCTAAAAGACGGAAATGACGAAAATTTTATGATGTAAAAAAACGATTGGTCAAATTTCTAAAATTAATTCAATAATATATGAAACTGTAAGTAGTACATATTCAATTGACGTCATAGTTTTCTTATCAGTTATCACTATACTGGCATACTGCAATGAATTACGTCAACATATTTTCAAATCATCAGATAAGAATTTACTTATCTATATATTATACGATCATCAGCTATACAAACATAATTAAAAAATAAAACCTTCCAAATCTTTTGAATATTTAAAACAATGCTCAGAAAAAGTCATTTTTACATTAATAAGATAAAAAATAAATCAGTTTATCACATACACTTAAAATTTTAAAGATACTGAGATATCAAATTTTATCAAATTTCAAATTATCAATTATATATTACCTGACATCAGCTACATAAGTTTTAAGATCTTCTTCTGTCTTTACATTAAATGTTTTTTCTATCTGGTCTCTTGTAGAATTGATCAGATCAGCCAATCTATCTAGGGACACTTGCTGAGATTCTTCTCCATATCTCACTAAATATTGTGATATCTAAAAAAAGGACACAATTTAAAATTTTTAAACATAAAAAATAAGTTATTGTGGCATTCCAAACAATGTCATGCATTCTAGTTTCGGCAAACAAACTATATCTTACTACACTTCCTTTTTTTGATAATAAAATATAGCGACACTTTACACACAATTTTTGAAACACAAAAACACTTTCCAACAATAAAGAAAGATTGTTTATGTTTCCTCGATGTAAAATAAATTATCAAAGCAATTTAAATATTACCACACACTTGTCTTGCTTAACAACTCAAATCATCAGATCCACTTAAGAAATAAGTATTTTTTACCAACTCATAAGTTACTTAACACAGTTGAATTTAAATTTTAGCACATTAATTTTTTTTCCAATACTCACTTGTTTCAAATTATTGCTCAAATGTAATAACGTATTAGTCTTCGACATTTTAGGCAGTAACGGCATCAATACATTGCCCAAGGACGGAGCTGGGGGGGCACTTCCTATAACCGCGGTGACTGTAGGAGCTAAGTCAGTTTGCTGTATCTCTCTACCGATTTCAATGTCACTGCCTTCACCGGCAAAACCACCTTTGTAATACGCAAATAAAGCTGCAGTTCGCTCTGCTTTCGTCCCTCCACCGTGATCACCTGAATAATGTTTTATATTAGAATATGGCTAGATATTAGTGGAATAAAATTAAGAATAAAACTGTACATTCTCTGGAAATAAAGAAATAAATTTATTATTTAAGAATGGATGAGGCAGACTGCGCCTTCGTCAGCATGCAAAAGATTTGTTATTTATTATTAGTTGGAAATTTTGAAATGATAAAAATTCAAATATTCTTGTTTGTAATAATGTTAACAGAATAAAATGAATGGTTACAATTTTTAATTTTACATATTGGTTGGAACTACTGTTACTGGTCATTTTTTTTATAAGAGAGTTCTTAAATTAGATTTAAAAAAATATTTAAGTGAAATATTATCTTCATTCTTAAACCAATTACAAATTCTAGTTCAAAATGAATAGAAAATACCTGTTTCAGTCATTCCATGATCACCAATGACGTACAAAATAGCATCAGAAGGCAGTGCATCAATTATCTTCTCCAGTCTATTATTTGTTTCATTCAGTTTTCTCGTCATTTCTGGATGGTTCGGTCCATATCTGTGACCAGCATGGTCTACTCCCAAATAATGTGCGAGTAATAGCGTCCAGTCATCTTGCTTTAACTCATCATAGATTTTTGAATCAACTTCTACAAAAAGTGAAACATTTATAGTAATATTAGTATTATATCATCTGTGGTAATATCTTTAGTTTATAAAGATCAACAAAAATCAAAAATATTGTAAGGTATTTTTTAAAGCAATTTTTCTTGTGTTGTTGTGGGTATTTTCATTTTTATGGACTAAATCTGCTTTCAAATCTCCCTTTCAATAATTTTGTCTTTCTATTTGCTATAACTAACTAAGAAGTTCTAATATAAATACACAGTACACACTATACCTGTATCAACAGTATCCAAATCCCAAGTATGAAATGAATACATAACATGTGATCGAAGCCAGCGACCTGGCAGCAACCTGGACCATGTATCATCACCAAGAAGTACAGCATGACCATTACTTCTAACCACCTTATAAAAAAATGAAAATTAGAATTTAAAGACGCATTATTTTTCTTATATTTGATACCTCACAATTCAAAAAGAATGATAATCATACCTGGTCTATCATATTGTCTTCATGAAGCTCTAATGCTGCAAAATTAGAACTTGCATCAACAAATGTAGGAAGAGACCCAGTTACAAGGGCCTTCACTCTCTGAAACGTAGTTGTAGGTGGGTCTGCCATAAAGCGGTATAGCCTGGATCTTTCCGGCCATTTCTTTAGGGTTTTGTGTATAACAGGCAAGCGATTTTGATAATACAAAGGGCTTTCTAGATTTTCGTCGTATTCTGTGAAGTCGTACCGTAGCGAGTCAACTAAAATAAGCACAACTCTGTTCCGCAATGAAGAACATATTAAGGGCGCACCAGGATTGTTTAAAAAAAGTTCAAAATCATCGGATTTACAATCGACTGGCGCGGTTAAACTTTCTTGCCCATCACAACCAATTTTTTCATAAGATACACATTGTGATACATCATCAAGAGTTTTTCGTGATAGTAGAAATCCGTGCCCAAACAATAATATCCCGGCAATAATTAAATAAGAGAACCAGAGAAGATACAAAATACAATTCCATTTCTCTTTCATTTTTAGCTGATTCTATACTTGTTTTTGTATGAGGTCATTGACTTGAAGTGTCAAGAATTATTCTTGAATAAAATAATATATAAATATTCATTAAATGATAGAAAAGTCTTAAATCAATTAGAAAGAACAGGGATCGGGAAAATTAATTTAAATGCGAGGAATGAGGATTGAAGAAGGCTGTCAAAATACACCGCGTCTGATTGTCAAATGTCACTGTCACAACCCACAGTCAATAGAAAAATGGAATATGCACAGACTCAGATAAATCCACAGACTGTTCATGATAGACTTACGAACGAACTTCGAACGAAGTCTAAACAATTTGGGTCGATAAACGGAAAAAATAACACAACCGCGTGAACACAGTATTTTGTTTATTTATTTAAATATATATTGGGTGATGTCTCTAATCGTTTAATGCAACATAGTACTGAATATAATCCTAAACCGATCGGATTTTTTGACCGTTGAATGACAAACTGGCTTACGCATAAATCTCCTTTGTAAGGCCGCGTTTCCATCTGCAAGAAAACATCCGCAAGAAATGTTCGACAGTCTGTCTGACAGCAGCTTGCAAGTCTACTTGCAGGTGGAAACGCGGAATTAGACTTGCAAGCTGCTGTCAGACAAACTGTCGGACATTTCTTGCGGAAGTTTTCTTGCAGATTATGTAGATTATGTACTTATGACTTTCAAAGTTTTTATATTGTGATCTTAATATAATTCTTAGGAAACAGGCACTAGCATGTGTGAACTGTGAGTGCATGAGTGATGAATTTATGATTTCATGACTAAATAAATTTAAATTACCTACTGTAGTTCGATTTATTGAAATGGTCTTGTAAAATTATTGCAAACACGGAAAATTTATAATCGCATTAAATAACGTTTTAAACACAGGTTTTAAATCATGTAAGTGACGGTGTTATTTTCAAAAACGGTTATTTCCATAGGTTATATTTTCCTTGTTATATTTTCTGAATTTCGCCACTCGTCAGCAACCATGCGAGCACCAAGGCAAGCACGCATGCGAGTTGACAAACGATGACAAATGACAATTGACTGACATATGACTGATCACTGACTTAATTTCTGAACTGAAAAATTGCAAATAATTATGAAAGTGAAATGTACTGGAAAGTTTTAAATAGTATTCAACTTTCAAATAATATTCTATTAATTTTAATAGTTATGCTTTGATGTTGTGAATGTTCCATAGTATTTATAGTTTTGAGTTAAACGATATCGTAATTAAAAAACATCGTCAATATAACTATCAGTTTTCAACTTTAAGGTTATTTTCCTACAAATACAACAATCAAGATCATATGTATTGATAAAATCAAAACATTGTTCACGGCATGTTTTATATGTGTGTAGAAAATGTCGATTACTTCAAAGGCCAACAAAGAAAACTTTCGCCTCTTGGATTTATCCAGTGACGAAGAATCAGAAGATTTGCAATTAGAGATAATTCCGAATAGAAAGAAGAAAATATCAAGGTTTGTATTTCTTCTAAATACGATATTATTTAAGGATCGATAAAACATATAGGATTGATAACAATAGTTGTTTTGATAGACTATTACTGAGAATCAGAGAATAATCTAGAAATTATCCAAACCAGTGATTTAAATTCGACTTTGTTATTACTTTTTATCATACCTCCAATTCACCTTTATTACTCGCTTAATATATTTTTTCTCTTTTGCTTCATTTATTTTATACTAGTGGTCCGCCCCGGCTTCGCCCGTGGTACATATTTCGCAATAAAAGGTAGCCTATGTCCTTTGTCGGGTATCAAAATATCTCCTTACCAAATTTCATGCAAATTGAAATGCATTGATGATTGATGCATTTATAATATTAGTATGGATTACGATAAATCCACACACATAAGCAACTTTGTCGCTTCTCAACAGGAATATTTTCCTTGCTTTTGCAAAACAATTATATTGATTTTCTGCACATGTTGTTTATTTACTTATTTTTTTGTAAATTCAACCAAATAAAGGTTGAACTTAAAATTTAGCTTATATAGATTTTAATAGATTTCATTTATCAAGTTACTAGCTGCTCCATGCGGTTTCACCCCCGTGGCTCCACTCCTGTTGGTCGTAGTGTGATGATATACAGCCTTTAACCTTCCACGATAAATGAGCTATCTAACACCAAAATAATTTTTCAAATCGGACCAATAGTTCCCGAGATTAGCGCGTTCAAACAAACAAACAAACTCTTCAGCTTTATAATATTAGTATAGATTTTAGAGTTCAGTGCCGTCATATTGGCTTTATTTATTACTAGCGACCCGCCCCGGCTTCGCACGGGTGCAATGCTGATACTAAATACACTACAGAAAAACTTTTAACGTTGTACATATAAAAACATAGCGGCCCGGCCGGCCGGTATCGCCGCAAACGGTACGCCCCGCAATTTTTAAATCTGTAATATCTTCGAAAATATTCACTTAAATCATACGGTGTAAAGGGCCATATAGATCTATATTAAATGAACAATGTATTCAAGGTATTCAATTGGTTAAGGATTGATGCTGTATTGGTTAAAATCGCTTCGAAAATTAGCCATTATTTGTCGTAAAAAGTAAATGACAAAAAAAAGTTATTGTGGGTTATCCATAAGAGATAGACATATGCCATCGCGGACTTTTCTGTAGACCTTTTCAATGTGTACAATTTTTAGTACATTATTTTGATAAAACTCGTAGGGTTCAGTCTGCGTTTGCAATGTAAACGGATAAAATGTAATTATTTACGACATCACATTAGAAACCTCAAAAATAACAGTACTTCTCCACTATTTAATGGATGTTATTATACATATAAACCTTCCTCTTGAATCACTCTATCTATTAAAAAAAACCGCATCAAAATCCGTTGCGTAGTTTCAAAGATTTAAGCGTACAAAGGGACATAGGGACATAGGGAAATAGGGACAAAGAATGCGACTTTGTTTTATACTATGTAGTGATGTTTTTAATTAAAAAAATATATATTAACAGGGTTTTATAGGCTTCAGGTTCCAATCTTTGTCATACGGTTTGCAATCACACAAATTAGAACATAGATTATAATCTTATTGATGTAACACCAATCTTATGACAACATTAATAGCATCATATAGTGAATATAGTGAATAAGAATAAAATTAATTAAAGATGTACGATTATAACAATACTGACTACAGATTTGAATAGTTGTTGATTTTCACGTGTGTTTTAATACTACACAGCTTAATATTACAGCTTTGAAAAATTATATTTTTATATCAAAATTTTAAAACAAAAGTTTTTTCTAGAAAAGAGAGGAACAGAGGCATCCAACCTCGAGCAGAACCAAATATAGGACAGGAGGTACAATGTGCGCTATGCTGGGCCGTGCGAGGTACTCTTGTGTTGTGGCTGCTGATGCTGACGTGGATCTGTGCGGCACTGTACGACCAGGTCACTACCATGAGAGTTGACATTGCTAAAGGTTAGTGGTCCACGCTATATCAATTAATATTGGTGTAACATAACACATTTAATAATATGTCTAAGTACTTTTGAGTTGATAAATTGAATTACACAAATTGTACATAATTTAATTTTTAGTATTATATGTTTAAAATGCTTTAAATAATAATGTGTCATTTGAGACATCTTTCGCCGTACTGTGGCAAATTTTTCAAAAAGTGTATAATGTTGGTTCATAGAAATGAGACACTTTTAGGGCTAAGGACCTAGCTTGCG
The DNA here is from genome assembly GCA_907164685.1 of Colias eurytheme. Lineage (NCBI taxonomy): Eukaryota > Metazoa > Arthropoda > Insecta > Lepidoptera > Pieridae > Colias > Colias eurytheme. The sequence continues at coordinate 28,483 of CAJQZN010032802.1, forward strand.
TTTGTAATAGGATGTATTTTTTTTCACGGGAAAGAAATATTTTTATATGCTAAACATCAAGTTTTTGCAAAAACCATACCACATCCCACATCTTTAAAAATTGTAAACACTTTATCGCCTAAACTTGCAACTACACTTGACTTGACAGGACATTATTTGGCATTTATTTTTTGCCACTTATCATCAGATATCTGCCAAAGACCGTTCCTTAAAAAATTGTGTAATTTAATAAAATATACAGTGAGAAAAGTCTATGTGGAACAAACAGTGAATCCTACCAATTTTTTTAAGCTATTGCATAGCTTCTATCGCGGGCCTTGAGCGCGAGGACCGAATCCAGTAATTAAGTAACGAAAAACCTCACGCTCCCCACTCCGACGGGCACGGAGGTGTGGCTTGAAGGCATAGCATGCAATAGCTTTACCGCGGCAGTCCCCGAGTGCCACACGCCTTTTTTGTTTTTAAAGTTGACCAGAGTTACAAGTGACAATATAATAAATTTTATATTTTACTTCATAAATCATTCTAGTAACGAAGGACATTACAGGATCGAATTTGTTGTATAATAAATGATGTTGTTACATGCATGTAGCGTTGCGTTTCGAGGCCGCTGAATATAATTAATTCAGTAACAAGGGTGGATACAACGGGCGATATGAAATAAAAGTATTCATTTAATGGTATTATTTAATACTTATAATCCGCTGTAAGGGGATATTTTTTAGTATATTTTGAAACAATTTTTTAACTTGCGTCATAGTACATCGTACATTGTCGCCCTGGAATCTCGGAAGACGCGGGTTGGAATCCCGCCTCGTGATCGATTTATTTCTATTCTTTTAAAATTTATATCTTACATTTAGTTTATAAGAAAACCATTACACGCTTTCCTACCTAGCGCAGTTGGGCTAACAGTAACTCTGTGTCTCTATCTCGCACGCTTTTATAGCCGAACGGCTAAACAGATTTCAATTAAATTGGATATGAAGAGAGATTCACGATTGACGTAAGATCCTCCTTTTGCAAAAATAAAACTGGGAAAATAGCAACTTACACCATGCCATAGTCAAAAGTTATTTTCTTTGTTATTACGACTTCGCTTACCATTAGGCAACATATAATCTTTTTTTTTTAAATCTTCATTTGGTCCAATAATATCAGTTCGAAATCGCGTTTTCTACGCCTGTTGTAGTCTTAAATATTAAAGTACTAGTGGTCCGCCCCGGCTTCGCCCGTGGTACATATTTCGCAATAAAAGGTAGCCTATGTCCTTTCTCGGGTATCAAAATATCTCCATACCAAATTTCATGCAAATTGGTTCAGTAGTTTAGGCGTGATTGAGTAACAGACAGACATACAGAGTTACTTTCGCATTTATAATATTAATATATTAGTAAGGATTGTATTAATGTATATTATTTCTGCACATTAATTATTCTGCATTAATAACCATGCGTGTAAAATATTCTGAAGGTTTCACAATCCAGTTCTATCCGTAAAATTAAATCAAGTTTAACTTTTGCTCCGACGCCTTGTCACCGTACGCCTAATTTCCCAAAAGTACTATCCGATTCCAGAACTTTTGTTTGTTCCCTAATCTATGTGATATCTAAGTGTCTAGTGTTCGCGCATGCGTCCTGATGTCACAGTTACGCTGCTCTGACCTCCCGGGAGGCAGTCTACTACAAAGCGCTCAGTTTTTTTCTCGTATTTATAACTATCTGGTGTCTTTTAATTCGATTTATAAGTGTTTTTATCAGTATTTGTTGTTGAAAAGTGGTGAACTGTTGTGCTGTGCAAGAACACGTCTGTGCTTTCAGTAAACATATTTATTAGTTCTTAAATATTTCGATCTGTGTCACGAATTTTTGCGTAATATTCTCTTCGTTTTTGTTATGTTTATGAAGTATTTATTATATTAGATTTTTATTTATTGTAATATATTGTTTATTTATTAAATAATATATAGAATTGGCGTGGTGTAAGTTGCTATACGCATGCGCTACGTCCATTCACTGCGTCTGGAACTTATAGGTCGATATAAGATAGTGTCTCGCTTATCATATATTTGATTACATGGCGCAATTTTGGGGAATTGTTTTATAAGTGTTTTATTATTGAGACTACCTTTTATTTACATTTAGTTAAATTGAGTAAATTAATAAAACACGTAGTTTACAACAAAAGCGTTATTAATGATTAAGTCGAGTGTAAATTGTTTTTGTTCATCTTTAATATAATATCTTGCGAACAGAGATATTTTAAGCCTCTTAATACGGATGATAACAGATGATAATAAGATAAAATCGTAAAGCAAATTCACCAATGACGATAAGAATTTTATAATTGCCGTGCTGTCACAGCAATCATAACAACGTTAATCGTTATCTTGTTAAACACTAGATAGTAGATACCAATTGTGATATATGTAATTTAAAGCAGCAGTGTACTTTTCGCCTACGTTATATGAATAAAGATATTTTTAAATGTTAGGTTTCTTTTGATACCATTTTTACGAAAGCTCTGCTTCGGTTCCTTGTTATAATCAGCAGACGTATGAGAATGGGATACATATTAGGTTTTATACCTAGGATTTAGTTAAATGCTTTTGATGGCTTGATGAAATAGGTTCAAGTCCTGCCTCGTGATCCAAATTTTTCTATTCCATAAAATATTTAGAGAACGTACGGTCTATTCAATGTAATAAGGTAGAGTTCTTGTAGACATTAATCGTTCGAAAAAGACCTTCCCAGTAATTGTAGATACGACTCATCCAAATATGAGAATCCATCTGAATTATTTACCTTCTAATTTATTTAGACATAAAATAAAGTGTGTGTTTCCTGTATATGGCACTTTTTCCGTCACATCCTGGATTCCATGTACCATATATGGATGAAAACATCTCGAGGTTTTGTAATTACGAATTCTTAAAATTGCATACAAAAACCCTTTCCGTTGTGAAGGTCAAATTAGTTATGAATGCATCGTTATAGTAACTAACTGATTATAACCAGAATCGAAAATTTACATGACCTCTACCGAAATCGATTAATAATAATAATTTATTGGCTTTTCAAGAAAAATGTCGCCTTGACATATTATACCTTAATGAAAATAAAGGTACTCTTTGTGTAAGTGTTATGGGGAAAATATGGCTATTAAATAGGCAATTATGAGAACATCATTTTTTTCCAATACATAATAAAGACAGTGTGACGATAGTAATATTGACCTGACATTAGTTTTTAAAAGCTCGGAACGATCCGATGATATTTATTTGTTAGCATTGCAAGAATTATCTATTGTTTTCGAGATCGGATAAAGATCTCTATGAGCTATAATCAATCCTGAACGCTACTTCATAATAAAGGTCCATTCGACATTCTGTTAATTGGTAACTTTTACCATACTTCTGCAGTTTTCTCTAGTACCGGAATTCATAACTGACAAGTCAGAATTTAATAGCTGGCAATTTAGTCTTCACATCCCCGATTCTTAAATACCCAGAAATGTAATAAAAATACCTATAATTTGAGTAACCTTATCATGCTAGAAAGGTCACCAGTTAACACGCATACGCAATGTTGGTGGTCTATATTGTAGGTACCTAAATAAATATCTCAATAACGTTTGAACTTCCATACAGGATTGCCAGGGCGCGGGTGGTTCCGTAATTCTATTTCCAGCCAATTCCTATCGTAAATCGCATTGGTAGCATGTGTGTAGGTAATGTTTATTTTGTTAACTGTTTTATTTCCTTTAGAGGAAACACTTTCTTCTCTATATTGTTTTATTGCAATTAAATATTTTCTTCTAAGTAGGGTTGGTCGTTGTAATCAACAAGGAAAAGTGTCTTATTTTTAAATTAAATACTTAGGCTTAGGTATATGAAAAATATCTGTAGTAGTCTATCGAACCGTTGTCGATACAATAAAATTGAAGATATTAAGTGGCTTATTAAAAAAATCAGACCAATAGCCTAGAGAACTGTACAGAATACATTAAAACATTTGTCAAGTTCGTAGGTGCATGCAATCACAAACAGATTCGCGACAATGCATTATTTCCTCTAATGTAAATTATGTACTTCCGCGTTGACTTTCCTCTTTTATAGGAAAACCTTTCGATTGCGGACGCAATCGTGTGTCCTTACATGCACTTCGGTAATAAGGTGATTGTCAATTATCAAGGGCTTGTGCAGTTGATGATGATGATTGTAATATACACGTCTACAGTTCACATTTAAATATGCAATTGCGATGTTGTTTAATGTTCATTCATTAATGATCATTCAAATACTGTGCCAATTTAGTGGCCTAGAAACACAAATTTACTTGTATGTGATATTAATACAAAACTGGCCTCCTAATATGTGAGAATCTTGAACAAAGAATACATCGGTCGTGTACAAAAAATATTCCACCAAAAATGATATTATTTCTGCAGCTACGTCATACATAATAAAAAAAAATCAATTAACATATCACCACTTACTATGATTAAATGCTAATACTTGTAATTGACACGCTATAATATACTAACTCTATTCATTGTGCCATAATCACTTAATTACGAAAAACAAACGTTCTTTAGGCATATTTCTTAAAAATTCACACATAAAATAAATGATAAAATTATACAAATTATATCTCGATAGTTCCCAAGATCAAGGTTAGCAACATTTCAATGGCATGGCCTCACAAATGAGGGTTCCCTTCTAACGTTCAGAGTTCAGGCAGTCACGTAGTTAAATTGCGACCTAGGTTAAAGTAATGAGGTGATTCTATAGAAAATAACGTTCAAACTTCAACAGAACAGATAGTATTATGTTTATAGAGGAAACTTTTAAGGAAGGCTAGTCAGTCTGGATGATAATGTGCCTATAAATATATTCTGTGTCTCATCTAGAGTTGCCATTGCGAACTGGGATTAAGGTTTTAGATGGCTCTTTAGAAAAGTATGAGCAAGGGACAAAGGTCTCCGTCTCCCTTTTGTCATTGTAGGGTATGCGTTACTGTAAAGATTCCTGCTACTGATGTGCATCTTTTGTAAGGGTTGTGTAATAACTCAGGACAAAGCATGGTTCCATCTCTACGCAAATAAAAATACGAAAGTACTTTTATTCAAATGAAATTATTACGATAATTTGATTAGACAATATGATTAGGTATAATATAAAACGGTTAACAAAAAGAAACGAATCGAATATTCTAGGGAAAATATGAAAGCACTTTTCCTTTTCAAACGAAGAGAATCTAGTGAATGCGCTGTGGCTTGTAGACACACTTGAACTACATTCGTGAAAATCTCAGAAAAGAGAACTGAGATTTGTAGGTGATACTTTCCCTCGAAGACATTTTCATATTTTCATTTAAGAGCTTTTAATATCAAAGTAGATATTAATAGGGTAGAATAAGTCTGCAGTAATCATAAATTTATTATCTTATTAAATGTGAAAGTTGTTTTCATCATAATATACTTATAAAGCTTCTTGTAAAGCACTTGCTTCATTGCCCCTGGGTAGATAATCGCGCTATAAACATAATTAAGATAAAGTTCTTAACACAGATCGAATAGTAATTAATCCAGTCTAGCCAATAAAATAATCTCAATTCCTACCGTGAAGTGAAGCCGCAATTTATTTGTTTACATACAAAGTTGAACATTTGATAAACGGACGTCGCGCCGCGCGGTCGTGTACAGTGAATGTCGCTAGTGCAGTGCTCGAAATTCGGATGTGTTCACGGTAGCGTTGGAGAGTGTGAAGGAATATGATGGAGAGCGGCGTGCACGCAGCAGTGCCGTTGCGGGTTGGTAAGAAAATGAGGAAACGAAGGGAGTTGGACGCTCTAGTTGGCGGGCCTGGTTCTAGAAGTGGTAGACTTTTGTCAGCGTCCAGTGATGAGGGGGAGCCGTGGGGACGACGGACGAGTCGTAGACGAAGATCCCGACCCTTCGTGCGTCTGGCAGCGGCTCTGGCGCTGTGTGTGTGCGTTGTATCAGCAGCTACCGTACTGTGGCTATTCGTGGATGTTCGAAGGCAGATCGTGTCGCTCAGAATTGAGATGGATAGAGGTACATATCCTTCAGTTTTGGTTATTCTGTAAAAAAATCAAAATAAACACAATAATGTTATACTTACGGTCAATATTATTAATTATTAATAAACTATCTGACCCGATAGATGTCTTATCTGCGCGCGAGCTGTAAAACATGACGTTTCAATGATCATTTTTTTATATTTTTCTTGATTAAAAACGTCAAGATAATTAAGAACTTTTACCAATTATTGTAAAGTAACTTTTACAAACTGAAGTAATTAATACAAACTAAAACATAAATGAAATCAGTCAAGCCTTTCTTCGGCATAGCTTAAAAATTTCAGTATGCTGCGTGACCAAGAAAAATAGGAGTGTTTTTTTATAGCCATAAAAACGAAAGATTTCCTAATTCCCTACTCGCATTTATACCGTTATAGATAATAATTAAATCCGTATTTCTTTTTATCTTTCGTGTACCGCATTCCACTTATCCGGGTCTAGCAATAAATTATAAATTATTTTATCAATAAACATTTTATTTATAAAGAATGCTACGTTTAACTCGAATGTAAACAAAAAAGGAGTACACTGACATTTATTTACCACAGCAAAAAGTACACAATGGTTATATTGAGGAAATTAAAGTCTGCGAATTCGATAAATCAGAATTCTATAGTCTTCAATTCAGGTATCAATAGGTACTTATATACTGAAAATAAATATGTTCTAAATATACCTAATAATATATTTATACGCAATTGCGAGGCTCCGGGCGGCAGGCCCTTTGCGAGGCCCTTTGCTCTTCGTATTTGTTATGTTTGAGGAGAAATGATAAAGTTATACAAATGAATAAAATTTGAGTTTTAAAATATTTATATATTTATACATAGAAAGATTTACCAAATTAACAAATACAGAGATGATAAATTTTAAAATTGATGTTTGCGGCTTTTCCTAAGGCTAAAATCTTTAATTAAAGCACAATAATCCAACGAATGACCTACGTCATTTTCGATTGAAAGATTAGCAAGGGCTGAAAGCCGATCTTGTGTCATCGAATTCCTCAAATATGTTTTAATAATTTTAAGCCTCGAAAAACTCCTTTCAGCAGACGCAACTGTCACAACTGTTTTTTTTAATTCGCTTGGGTGGGTTGTTGCGCGAGGCCCCTGCAAGAGCGAGGCCCCGGGCGATTGCCCTGTTCGCCACCCCCTAAGGCCGCCGCTGACTTTAATTACTATTTACTTTATGAAATTACCTATTGAAGTCTCAGTGCATAATTTAAAACTTCATGGTGATAATTACATTAAAAAAGTTTTAAACATTCAGATCCAGATAAGAAGAATTAAATAAACATTATGTAGATAAAGTCCTAATATAGTTCTAAATGGCTAATTTCCATACCTGTGTGTTTGGTTTGCTAATACGATATACATTTTAGCGTATTTAGTATAGCAACGCTGCTATCTCAAGGAAACTTTTCGACCTAGTAAGATAGAAAGTTGATCGCAACCCACGCTGTAAAAGTTCATGAGTAAAGAACAATTGAAGTAGGAAGCCACACCGCCTGTCTTACTTCACAAAGGTCATCAGGCCTCATTATATTAAAAATTCATTCATAAATCGATACTTACTACTTTGTTAAAACGAGGTGACCTTGACCCATGCGTAACAATTTCCTGTGGCAATTTATTTTATAAGTAATTAACTAATTAGCCTAATTCATATAACGTGATGATACGCTAGCTGGGCTATCTAACACCGAAAGAATTTTACGAAAACGGACCTGTAACTCTTGTGATCAGTGCGTTCGAACAAACAAACAAACTCTTCAGCTTTATAATAATAGTATAGATTTTCAAAGACAACCTATACGTATAATTACGCATATTAAATCAATAAAAGGATGAAAGGCCTTCAATAAATACAGTAAAACTTAAAAATTATTCCATCGATTAAAATCAATATCATGCCTTGTCATATTTTGTATTTCAATGCCACACTTTATATGGAGTAAATTATCTGTTAAGTATTAACGAATATATAGCTACATACTATGCCGTATCTTTTATAGAAAATAACCTATAATAAAATGAATCGATACATCGGAAAGTGGCTTGAAAAGACGCCAAGTATGTAATCATCTATTGTAGATTGTATAGATATAAAGTATAAACTATAAACCAAATCGATTCTCTGACTTTTAGAAGATAATATATACCCATTTACCTCAGGTATTACAAATAATTACGAATTTAATAATTAATTAAACACACAATCGGTTACAAACAAAATAGCATTGTTGCTAAGGTGAAAACATAGTAATATTTTTATTATTTGAAGATAGTTTCTAGGCATTTAGGAAATTTTTCATTTTTAACATATGAATAATATAACCGACTTAGCTATGGTCTTTGTATGTACTTGTTTTTTCTGCAATCACCATCAGTATATCGTTATTTTTGACTGAGCTTTGAAAATAGACTTAACTTTAATAAACATTCAAGTCCATTAAATAAAAAATCTCAATTTTAACCACTGATGATTGGTTGAACATTAAACCACTTGCTTAAAAATACACAGACAGTAAGTATGTAGTTAAAATTAGAGCTGACAGAAATAATATGAATTTATTTAAGTAAAACAATAAACACACTTTTTTGCTAGGCAAATAATGTAATGCAAACGATATTTTATAGAGACGAATATTATGTTTAAGTAGCCATTGTTTAACTACCGACTTACTGTCGTCATCAAAGATCGTTGAGGTCAGCGTATGATATTTTGAACTAAGAATTCAGTGTTAGTGTCAAGGTTTATTTGGTTTATGAACATAATATTAAGTATCTAAGCATTTTTGAACGTATGGACAGCTTTTGCACACAGACTGTGATATAACCAAATTTTAACTAGACAGACACATCAGGCATTAAAATATATCTCTCACTCAGGTTCCACTGTTCAATTAATTATATGAAAACTACCATATGTGTTATTCTAGATGTTTCTGGCGGCTTCGCCCACGTGATCAATAAAATTCATATAGGAATGATATATTTCACAGCAGTAAAAGTAGCTTATATCTCTCTCAAGCCTCAGTTCTGTATTTGTCCCAAACTCAAAATCCACACCAAACCAACTCAAAATCCATAAAAGCGCTTTATTGCGACGTGAAAGAAAGACCCCCAAACAAGCGCACGAGAAGAGAATCTCTGTTCATTATTGTATTAAAAACAATAAATCATTCCTTGTTCGCAGTAACAACTACAAGCGGTGGAGTCGGAGACGCCCTACAAGTATGTCACACAGCAGCGAAAGAACTAAAAGCGAACGCGAGCGAGCTAAGTGCAAGGATACTCAAACTGGAGTTGCAGCACGAAGAGCTCTCGCAGCGAATGAAGAATGCCAAAGAGGAGTTGGCCCTCGTGTCCGGACAGTTATCCGCGGCGCCAAAGTTAGCTGATACTCCGAGGAGGATCGCAGAGTTGCAACGGACGGTTGCTGACTTTGGTTCACAGGTAATTTGCTATGGTGAAATAAATTGTTGATTAATGTAGGATTAAGTTGGTTTATGGCCATGTAAATAAATGTGCGATAGATGAAGAATATGAGCTGGCTTATGGCCATGTTAAATAGATCAAAATTTTAATGTTTTCAATCATTTTGGTGATATTTGCTTGTCTGTTAAATTGTCAGTGAGGTCTTGAGTCTAGAAAACATTTCATACGTCTTTTAAAACTTAATTTTTAGAAAAATTGTTTGATTTTCTTTTTTTGAACCTGACACACAAATAATATTTATCAATAATACGATTAAAGTATTACATTTATTTTCTAAATTTCTTTATGCATTGCAATGTAAAAGATAACAATAATACCTTGGACGTGGTAACAAGCGTTTCAAAATTGTGGCATGTTGGCAGTTGACACAGCCGCAATGCGCCTATTACATATTATGTATATTTGTTAATTTTTATTGATAAAATAAGTTCATTGTAACATTTTCTGTTGTAGAATAAATTGATATTATTTACATGACGAGAAAAAGCGAAGAAACGTTTTTCATACTTTTTCGAATTATCGGCATTCCAATCCGAGAAATTACCTTAAAATAGATCGTAAAAAATATATTTCTGAGTTGGAAAAGGTATAGGTTCAGTTCAAATCCTTCAAGTTTGCTTCTTTTTTAAAGTTTCAATATTATCTGTGACAACAATTTGTAAACATTCATGAGCATACAAAATGCTCTGAATTAATACAATGTGGCATTATCTTTTGTTATATTATTACCTTACTAATCAACAATCACCCTTTCAGATAAAAGGCTTCGATAGCGCGATAGAATCAGCGCACAAGCAAGCACTAACCGCTACATCCAGTGTAGAGGAGCTCAGGAACTACGTAGTGCACTTAGAAGAGAGAACTAACGACACTATAGCGAATGTGTCGACCAATTGGAAGAAAGGGGAGGAGCTTAAAGTTCAGCTAGTGGCCTTGAATACAACGTTAGGGAGTAGGATGGATGGATTCCAGGCGATTCTCGATGGAATGAAGGTAGGTGGGTTGAATTTGTAAAGATAGTATTTAAAGTAAAAGTTTTGTGATAGATTTGTTGCATAAGCAGCATATTCAGTAACGTTGGTGAAATAAAAGTGGGATTTTTTGGGCAATTTTTCAGATTGTTTCTAGGGTACTCAAATGAATTTTAAATTTTAAAATTTTGCTCGATGTCACCATTAAATTACGTAAGCTTTATATTTCCAGTTAATCAAATCATGGAAAAATGAAACAAAAGCGAAATTTTGCTACAAGAGAGTGCTGAGACAAAATATTTTTCCTTGGCATCTTTCGACCTATTTCCGGTCGCAACAAAAACGTATTCTGTAGCATTATAATATTGTTTTGTCATTTATTCCAGAAACCAGTAGAAAAAGCGGCAGTAAGTGAAACGCCTGTAGCAACTAATGCACCCACTGCTGCCCCCACCAGTACCACTACCTTACCACCAGGTAAGATATTTTTAACCTTCTTAGGGCCGATTTTTCAATGCTTGGATAAAATTTATCCGTCCAATAAAGTATTAGGGCGTTTGTCCACTACAAGGAATTTTACGGTCCGGCATTCCGATTTTTTACGGTCCGGTATGGCACGCAATTAATCTAAATACTAGCTTGTGCACTATACGTAATTTTACTGTCCGACATTTTACTTTTCCCTATTCCGGATGGTTTTTTGAGTTTACGAGTCGCTGTAGGTATAATTGTTTTCGAGTGCCCACTTGCTTGGATTTTACTCTTTTTATTGCATATGCCAATTGAAAGCAAGCTCTTGTTTTACTTTCTTTTAGCTGGCAATGAGATTTGAGAAGTCGGTATTGTTATTTTATATATACATTGACCAAGCATTGACCTATAATTATTATCTAAGTAAGTGTTGGTAACTTAAAGTTCAAGTGGGAATAGATTTAGCTCCTCGTCACCGATTAAAATAAATAGGTGAAACACGCATTTTAAATCTCTTACGGAACTTTACTTTTTATTATAACGAAGTAATATAATATTTCACCTTCTATATTTTTACCTACTCGTTTCTTGTAAAATGCAAAAACAATCATTTATTATACCGCCATACTTCCTTGAACTGTACCGTACTGATCCGAGTAAAGACGGACAGGTGCACAAGCAATTCATCGGTTTTTTCATGCCGTACCGGACCGTAAAAAATCGGAATGCCGGACAGTAAAATTCCTTGTAGTGCACAAGCGCCCTTACACGATAATATTAAAATGTCACATAAACTGTCAAATACGGGCAATTTAACTCAACTCAAATTCGACGAATAAGTTTTAACCAAGGATTGAAAAATCAGCCCTTAAAAGTAAACAAATAAATATGAGCTTTTTAGTTTTTGAATAGATAGTTAGATTTCAATTATTGATGTTAACCACAACCTTCTTACATGTAAAAATTTTTTTATGTTATGATTTTTAAATAGAAATTGTCAATTGTAATATTTTTATTCGGTTGTCTACGATTACGACACTTCAGGTCATGTTACACTTTAGAGCTATATACAAATGTTATTGAAATTTATTCAGTGATTATGGGATAAAAAGAAAAAGTAGATATAGATGCCGTTTTTGTTTATGTATGATAAGCTCTTATTTATTTTTGAGATCACCATATTTGATATGACAAGAAAATACGTATTGCAAACGTAATATATGCTTGATGAAATTGTGACGTCATCCGGAAGTCTGCACTTACGGATAGTTCATTACTAATGTCCATCTCTCTATGAAACGTTTTACGCGAAAACTGAACATAAAACATAGAGGAATCTAAACAGCAAGTTAATCTATCCAATTCATGGCCTATCACTTATGTAAAATGCTATCCACTTTCCTTCAGCCTTTGCCTGCTTGTCATTGATTCTTAATTTAACCCATTCATAATGTTTTGTATTAAATAAGTTGTAAAGTTAGATATAACTTATTAAACTTAGATAAAAAGCGTGTGTGCCGATCACACGTGTCAGAAGTGAAACTTCTTTGGCAAGATTCAAAGATACCAAAATCGTCGCCACTTCATGACGTGACAGTATTGCCATGACGAGACCTTGAAATTTTACTCTTAACGCGCCTAATAAGTTTTACTTAAAAAAAATTACATTAAAATATCAAAAAACAAAAATATATGCGAGACAGCTTACGTCACCAAATGTTTACATAATCATTACATAACGAACATAAACAAAAATTATATTAAAACGAATTAACATGATCAATCTTCCTGCATTTTAAAAACATCATGCTAAGGTCATATAAGAGAATAGTGATCACTTGATGACCTCAAGTGTTAGCCCTTTTAGACGCGGAAGCTTAATTATGAAACCTTTAATTACTTCCCTAAGTAAAGTAATGTTTATTTCTAATTTATATTTGTTGTCTATAGAAAGTAGTATATGGACTGCATTTGGACGATATTATTTTTAATAAATAAATTCCCATATTACTACCACACTTTAATAATTAATAAACATTTTTTCAATACACCGCTTACTTTTTTTTTTATTCATCCACAAAATATAAACTTTCTTTTGAGACGCCCTGTACTAAACTCTAGCTCCAATAGGCATAAACCTAAAAGATTTATTCTGTGTTGATTATTTTAGAATAGATTCAAGGAAAGTAGTGAAAAACAAACAAAAAATTTAAGGAAACAAAATATTTAATTATTCAATAACTTGTTGTATTTTTGTAGCATGACCTTGAGTTAAAAATAAACTTTGAATTTAGATGTTTTTCGAATAATAAATAAGCAAATTAATAAGCACTTAAGGTTGGAGCCATTTTGTGAATTTAGGGTCAGAGCGAATATTTTTTACTCGATTGCTTTATTCTGATGATATAAATACGGTGCCATTTATAAATAAACACCGATTATCCAGGCCCAAAGAGAAGCAAAAAAGTAATATCTAATTCTCTGGTAAGGTCACCGAATTTATACACTACACTGTTATACTTCAAAATATATAATACTAGCTTTCCGCCTGCGGCTTCGCCCGCGTTTTCAAAGAAAAACCCGCATAGTTCCCGTTCCCGTGGGATTTCCGGGATAAAACCTAGCCTATGTTACTCGTGGATAATGTAGCTTTCGAATGGTGAAAGAATTTTTAAAATCGGTCCAGTAGTTTATGAGCCTATTCATTACAATAAAACAAACAAACAAACAAACAAACAAACAAACAAAATTTTCCTCTTTATAATATTAGTGTAGATTATGTACAAAGTATAGCAAATCTTTGCTCTAGTGTAGCAAATCTTTAAACTTTGTGCATACAAATTAGCAGTTACATTTTTTTTCTCAATAAAGTACTACAACTAACATTGAAAATTGTTTGCAAAGTTTTAATAAACCAAAAGTGTTCGGTTTCCTAAATTATATTGGATTAAAATATTCCATAATAACTTCACTTAAATTACTTACACGTATTTCACTTGGTTTTGAGGAATTTATTATACTTACTTCAAAAAATACTTAAAAATGAAACATTTTTTTTCTAGGTCCAGCAAAGCCAAGCGTGCTCACAATGAAGGAGCCGGCCACAAGTTAAAACAACGATTGCTCAGAATTTTCTCAAGGCAACATTGCGTCCACGCGACAAATACATATGACGTAGTTACGGGGTAGGGTTGGCGTAACTAGAGGGAGGGGTAATAAATGGGTAAAAATGTACTAAAAATCCGAAAAGTCATAGTAAAATCGTAAAAATTGTTGAAAAGAAGTGTAAAGAAAGTGTTAAATCGACTTGAACGTGGCTGATTCGAGGTTAAAATACTTGAGTATCGAAAGTTGTGCTCTTAGATTTTTTTGAAATGAAAAAAAAATCGAAAAGTTGATTCTATGAAGATAAGCTTTTTAAACAATAAAATTGCTGTTTTTGCACTAAGAACTGATATTTTTTTCTGTTTTTACCTAGTTACGCCAACATGTAGTGAACGATCCCTCCAATTTAGATGAGTTAAGAGTTGCCGTACACAAAAATTCAATTGTTTATATTTTTCTCATATATTTTATCAGCTGCTGGTATACATGGCTGTGTATTTTATGGAGACCATATTGAATATAAAAAATATTATAATGTTAAAGTTTTAATAAATAATTTAAGAACATTTTTTTCCTTAGACAGTCAGGTACAAATAAATGCTTGCTGAATATTTATGGGATTCGATTTTAATCATAGAGTTTATTATTATTTTTGTATTAGTATTATTTTTTAATAAAGTAAAACATTTTATTGTAAAAGTTTAGTTCGGGAATTATAACAAAACTAAAAATTGTATTACTTAAAGCAAAATATATAAAACCTTGAAAAATATTAACGATATTCAATATGGCCTTCGTAAGTACGTATTTAATAGAAACTAGTCTAACTTAAGTTTATAACTTGTATTTATATTTTAATATTAAAATTATTTTAACTAAGTTACACACGTTAAAATATACTTTATTTTGTAATAGAGTTTATTTCAGCATTTCTCTTTTAATATTTTTAGAATGAAAGGATTGTAATAGAGTAATATAAATAAGGAATAAAGATGTGTCAAGTAATTTTTACAGAGATGCCAACGAATTCGATCTCAAACTAACGATGATAGGAACACACTGGGTGATTTTTATTCGATAAATAATATTATAAGGAGTTTAACCCAGTATATAGAGTTACTAAGAAAATCGCAAGAACACAAAAACGAAGTAAAATTTGAAAATAAACAATTTAATGCATCTTAAGTTTAATCAAAAATTCGACTGATTTATGCTCTCAAACATAAAATAAGATTTTTTAATTAGAATTTTTTCTATTATAATGAAAAAAAACTTATTTATAAAACATTTGAATGCTATAAAACGAAATATCAAGTTTAAAATAAGCTAAAAAAGCTAAGCTTAAAATACAAATAAAATTTGGGTTTGTTGTTGTCCAATAAAAAGTTAAATTTGAAATAAATATTGATTCGTATTATATGTACTGGGTTAAAATCCACAAATTGATGTATGATAGTCACCTAAGCTCGTTTACATACTTCGCAACATTATCAAATGTAGTTAAATAGAATATAAAAATTTTAAATGCCCCAAAATAGTAAGTTAGGTTAGTGACATATTTTGTTTGTAATTTTGTTATAGCTAAATTTAAAAGATGCTCTCGTTAAAATTTTAGCTCATGCCTTTATAGAGTATACAAAAAATTGTCAAGGAATTCGTATTTTAAATGACCGAATATTTAAAATGCCTTACAATTTAGATTATAGTGTGTAACGGTCACAAAAAAATTATCAGATTATTGAATCACTACATCTCAATGTTTATAGATTTACGTTTTAAGAAATATTGTGTAGGTAACCATAAACTATCATAAATTTTGGTTTCATTGGCCTGGATTTTCTTTTTATATTAAAGCTTGACAAGTTTTAAAATCTTTAAAAGATGATTTTTTTTAAATGTACAGCGCCCGTCTCTGTATTTTAGCGTAAAATTGATTTTTAATAATTAGTGATATTTTTTTTCTCAGTTTAATAATAATTAATAATTTAATTTAATAAATATGTAGCGATGTATGTAACCGAGCGATGTGTGCAGTGATTATTGCAATAACAAATGAGTGAGAACTCGATACCAATGTAAATAAATAAATCTATTTAGCCAGTAAGAGGTCCGCTGCGTGTTACTGAGTTGTCGTGTGTGGATTTTATTGTAATAAATTATTGTTAATAGATCAATAATTATTATAGATTGTGTTTTATTTTTCTGTTGTTTTTGCTTGTTATGGAGATATGATGATAGTAATGACAATGTTCATGCCACAGATAATATAGTATATATATATCTATGCACTTCTTATTTTCTGACAGGTCCTAATTTTTTTATACATTAAGGTGATGAATTAATTTTTCTAACATTTACGGCCCTTTTCAAACCTTCGTAATTTTTATATTATTAAAGTTGTCGTGATGAAAATTCTTGACAAGAAAGTTCAATAGTAACACAATACGTCTACCGTTTTAGAAACATGATTCCATGATATTTTCTCGATAGAAAAAAAATACAAAGTTAGCATTGTTATTTTTTTTTAATCTCTGGCATCTTTAAAATAACAAACGTAAAGTTACGACTCTTTGGATATTAACTATAAAATATACAACCTATACGTCTATCGTGTTAGAATTTTGAAATATGCGATGGTTTTGAAATAAACAAGAAATACTTGAAATTAGCGCGCGACCAGCCAATATAGCGAGAGCCGCCCTGTACCTTCCTACCCCGATCGCTGCACGAGTCATTCCCGCTACGGCCGTCACACGGGGAACTTGTGTCGCTCGCGCAATCGTAAACAAGGGTGACAACACGATAAGACAAAATGAGACAAATGGGGACAATAAAGAAAATAAGAAGAAGAAACATAAATGTTGGAGGAAAAAGAATGCTTACAATTGGAACAAATTAATGAAGTAAGTTGGTTTTATTTTAAATTTGATGATAATTGTATTATAGACGATGTTTGATATGTACCCCTGTTTTAAGTACATAACGAATGTGTAAGATTTTTTCATTTATAGCATAAATAATCTGTTCAGAAATCCGGAATCCAGAAGGAAAATAAACCCACTGATTGTTCACAATGTGAATCCACTCCTTCGTAAGTACCTTTATTCAGTCAAAAATGTATGTTATCAAAGCTCTACTGGTTTTATCGCATGATTCCATTTTTAGCAAAAAGCAACAAAGTACAAAGAAATAAAAAATCATGGTGAACTTAGTGGAAGTATGGTGGACATAATATGGAACAGGAGCTCATTGGAGTAGTATTATATTTAAAAAAATACGAAATAATTTCAAGAATTACATTTCTTAGAAGGTGGTATATAGTATGTTGTATAAAGAATTTGATGTTGATATTTATTTCATTTATACTTACTACACCTGTGCGGGAAATTGTTTAGTAATAAAACAGGTTTATATTCATATTTACATAGTAATGTGAGTTTTCATTTCGAAAAATTTTGTGTAAGTATAATAAAATTGAGTTCCTGGGTGATCTGGAAACACAATTGGGCCCGGAAGATGGCGCTGCAGTCACTCCTCCTAATGACATGAACCAATTTGGATGAATATTTGTGTGCACATTTCATTTTTGTGGGATGATTGGTTGATTCGCTTTCACATTAGCTAATATTATGTATTTTTGTTGTTAGAAAGTAAACTTAATTAAATGTTTATAATACATTATTATTGGTATAAATAAGCCAGTGTTCGTCTCACATTTCTGTACCTGCCTACCTACCCTACCAGGGCCTAACTTTGTTCTGGCTATTTTATTTTGATTATTTGTAATGAATAATTACAATTATAATAGAGTGCAAAAAATAAATTTTGTGTGTTTTTTTTAAACAATTTTTTTATTTAAAAAAACATCATTCCGACCGCGGCTTTGCCCGCGTGGAATTAGATTATATCGTGAATCCTGTCTTATCCCACAGAAGTGTTCAGTTCGGATAAAAAGTATCCTATGTGTAAATCCAGGCAATTAGCAATATTTTATCAAAATTGGTAATGTAGTCTTGACGTGATTAAGTAACAACTAACAAAAAAATATACAAATTAACATCCAAAGTTTCGCATCAGTTTTACTGTATTAGTGATATCTTCCACTCTTGACTTTGACTGAGAAGAATTAGGGTTTATAACTTCTTTCAGAAATATTACCTTTCATTTCTGGGCATGACGTAATATCTACGTCAGCATCAAATTCTATCTAAATCCATTCAGTAGTCGGCGTTATTGAGTACCATTTCATTTTTTCAGAGTAACAATATTTTTTGTTATTTTAAAGATTATTTATAACCTGTATTATTTTGTAATAAAGTAAACATTACGAAATAATAATAATTATTAATAATGTCTAAGTAGTTGTTAAAAAGAAGATTATTTGTTTATAAGCAAGAAAATAAAACCAATAAATCAACAATTAAATATATGTATAAGAATATTATAACTGTATGACGACTCCATACATGTTTGTCCCGAGTCGGCCAGCGGCAGCGCGGCGAGTTTGCAAGAATGACTTCGCGCACACCCGCGTTCGCGATAGCGAGCTATTAGACTCCGCCCGCCAAGCAGTGGATTTTTTTTTGTGTATCGTCTTAATCAGTTAATTGTTTATTAATTAATACGCATATTTATTTACTTTAATTTTCCATTGCTTTGCGATCAACTATCAAGTGAAGAGCAAAATGCCAAAGAAAACAAATTAAAACAGATAAAAAATTTATTTACATCATAAGTACATGACAGGAATGTTTGAAATGCATTTACACAAAATATATATTCTATACAAATTAAAGAACAAGTACACATACAAAATACATATTTATAGCATACAAAATAAAGATCATATTCGTTCAGCAGTCTTTTAAAATTACATCTATTTTTTGATGAGTCCAATTTTCTGAGCGACCTCCGCAAATGCGTTGACGGCTTTTTTTACGTCGTCTGTGGTGTGAGCTGCGCTGATCTGTACGCGAACTCGCGCTTGGCCTTTCGGTACTACGGGGTAACTGAATGCTACCACGTAGATTCCTTTTACTGGAAATAAAATTGATTATAGTCAAATTTATTGTGAAATTCTAAATTGTGTTTTCGGGTATCTATTTATCATGAGTTCAAGTAAATTCTGATTCTGATGTTTAGGAATTATAGATAAGACTGGATAAGACCTTGGAGAAAGTCACACTGTTTGAACGTTAATTGTTAAATATTCAAATAAACTATTGACATTATTTACTTTATATGTATTTTGATCAGGACACACAAGTTAAAATAAATTATAAATAGACACGTCATTCGTAATTGTCTTCCTTTATAAAAGAGAAATATACACAAAAAGTTAAAGCTAAAATATTCCTGAAATAGAACTTTACAACTTATAATTAGTAAGTAAAAAAAACAAGTTATCCTAAAACTTACGTAACATTCCCGAAGCCAGTTCCACAGCGAGTGGTGCCTCTCCCACCATCACTGGGCAGATCGGATGGCCATCCCCCGCCACTACCAGCCCAGCTTGCTTCATGCCTTCGCGGAACAGTTTGGTGTTTGCGTGGAGACGCTGTCTAAGTTCGTTGCTGTTTTCTACAAGGTCCAGGGCCTGAAGAAACGATACATTTTTTGTAAGTTCTTGTTTTGAATTTAACATGACTATTGTTGGGTAAGTGTCGTTATCGATGTAAAATTGTTAGAAAGTATGTATTTTTATCTTGAAATAGACTGAAATCATGATTATCCATGCAAATATCAAAAGAAACAGTAGAGCAAATTTAATCTTCCTTTAAATGTAAAACAAGTACCCTATACTTGTGCCGTTGAAAATAACAAAGAGGGTATGTGCAAATACAAAATTAAAAATGCACATGACCAATACAGTGTAAGTATCAAACGCAGTAAGTAAATAAATTGAGTCAATAATGCTTTTTATTTTTTAAATCTCCGATTCTCAAATGACTATACCTAATATGTATCTAATCTTACCTTCAAAGAAGCGCCAACAACAGGTGGTGGAGGGGCATTAGAGAACAGATACGGTCTGGACACATTCCTGAGCAAAGTGACTAGTTCCTTCGGCCCGGTGGTGTAGCCTCCCGCGGCTCCACTCACTGCCTTGCCAAGAGTCGAGCAGATTATATCCGCTGCGCCCATGAGACCGCAATATTCTTCTGTTCCCCTGGTAAGAAATATTTATTTAAACTTAGCTTTATAATATATTTATGTTACTTACGTTTCAAACAATCAATTAATCTGGAAATTAGAAATTAAGTAAAGTTGGCCGAAAAATCCTACGCTATGAGAATTTTAGTTCGGGATCAAATGATTTACAAGTAGGAAAAAAATATACTGGCAAATCCATACTAAAATTATAAATGCGAAAGTAACTCTGTCTGTCTGTCTGTTACTCAATCACGCCTAAACTACTGAACCAATTTTTATGAAATTTAGTATGGAGAAATTTTGATACCCGAGAAAGGACATAGGCTACTTTTTATCCCGGGAAAATGACGCAATCCCGGAAATCCCACGGGAACGGGAAAAATGCGGGTTTTTCTTTGACTACGCGGGCGAAGCCGCGGGCGGGCGCGGGCGGAAACCTAGTATATTATATTTTTATTATATCTACGCGGTTGACCAACGATTATTACCTATTTAAATGCATTGTGCAAAACATAAATGCCAATGCACTGTCCTGTTTTCGAATGAACCTAGAATGTCCTTGGCATTTATATTTAAGTATTTGTTTAAAAACATACCTAGCTATCGGCTATCCTACCTTCTTTAAGTGCTATACGAAATAATATAATTTTTTGCAGTTAGTTATAATTCAATTCTTTATTACACACCAAATACGTGATCTCTATCATACAGCCTATGATATCGGAAGAGTTAAAGATTTTAAACAGCCGTTTAATAAAAAGACTAGGCTCCTTATTAATGGGATTAAACAAACACAATATTACCTTCCCGTCTCTCCAAAGAAGCCAGTCGCATGACTGTCATCAACAGCAAGCAATGCTCTGTACTTATCGGCCAGATCTCTCAAACCGTTAATGGGTGCGACTGTACCGTCCATGGAGAACACGCCATCGGTTACTATCAACTTTACACGGGCTTCACTATGGGCCAGGAGATGTTCTAGTTCTGTAAAAGTATCTTGATTAGAGAGCTTATTGGTTAGAGCTAAGGCTAACTTTGCGATTATATGAAGTGTTAATTCACGCATGACCCACAGGCAAATCTTTGCGAGTCAATATTTAGGTACTGTTTATTTTATAATTCCACTTTTCTAGATATAATTTAGTAATGCACAAAGATATAATAATAAACAGGCAGAATGAATTCATCCATACGACTTAATTATGGAAATAATTACAAGTGGCTCTACATAAGTATTTTTTTCTTGCAGATTACAGGTTAAAGATATTTTATTAATTTGTACATCAGTAAACTAATGTGTAATTATACTGTAGTCGTCTGTATATCAAATACTGTAACTAGTTTGTTTTTAGCTTGTTAAATGGCCAAAATTACAATAGAATTAAGAAACTCTATTTAAAATCAGTGTTTAAACAAAAACTTACCACTTAAATCTCTATGAGGATATCGGTATTTCTGCGCCTTACACAGGCGTATACCGTCAATTATGGAAGCATGGTTTAGTGCGTCGGAGAAGACCGCGTCTTCTGGCGTCAACATGGACTCGAAAAGACCGGCATTTGCGTCGAAACATGACCCGTACAGTATTGTATCTTCCCGTCCGTGGAATTTGGAGAGACGGTCTTCTAATTCCTGAAAGAATGGATGGCTTATCAATGTATTAAGAAGAAGTAATTGTAGTATTAGTTAGTTCGTATAATTCATAGAATTTCCTTGTCATCTTCGTTTATTTTTATTACTTTACTGATCTATATATAAATAACTAAAATGAAACTGTCGTAAAAATAGTCACAAGTACAAGTATATTAAGCATGTATACCTATTTGTATATGTACTTAAATAATATGATAACCTAATTCCCATAATACGAACTGAGATACTTAGAAAACCTATAAAAATGGTAAGCGTAATAGATAGGCAGCCTTCAAAAGTGTTTGCTTATCGAACATTGTTAATTGATAGTCAAAACATCCCCGTCTCGAACAGGGTCAATATATTTGGCTTCACTTTGTACTTAATATTATATGGTACCTACGAATTATTCATTGCGTTCTTACCTTATGAATACTTTGTGTACCGCAAATAAAACGAACTGAGCTGAGGCCGGCTCCATATTTGTTCGCACTATCTTGAGCTGCTTTAACGACTTCAGGGTGATTCTATAGTTCAAAAAAGTAATTAGTACATAGTTACTTAAAAAAACTTTAAAATATTATATAAGAAAATAAGATAAAATATATTTATAACTTACTGATAATCCTAAGTAATTATTCGCACAGAAATTTAAAAATTCTCCATCGGCTCCCTTGACCGTCACCTAAAATAATAATCAGTTTCATTATAACAAATTGCACATTATTGAACAATCATGTCAATGTTACGAATTCGTCGAATAACTTAGTATTTGTTATCATCATCCGTTGACCTAATTAACTTGCAAAGCGCATTAATAACTCACATTTAATTAACGATTTTAAAGGAATACCTAATTCTAAAATATTCAGGCAGATGTTTGTAATTTTTAGAAAGTGAGAGTTTAAACAATGATTTCCTGATTTTGATTCGTCGGAAAACGATGCAATAATAATAAATTATATAACTATATCTTCTTTTTCTTAAAAGCCTATCAAGTGGGATGTCGAAAAATTTCGTTACAATTTTCACGCTTTCTTTGTATCTTTTCAATATCAATAATTGCTGTGTATACTTTTTCTTACCACCACGCGATAGCGCATACCTAGAGTCACGCTCAACAACTAAATATGTAGCTAGGAAAATTATGATTAAATAAGTAAATGAAAAATGTAAACATAAATGAGAGTTAGTATGTAGGGAAATTATGTATAAATTAACATACTACGTTGCTCGTAGGTAATTGAAAAGTATTAAATATTACCTTTTTCGCGTTTTCAAAGAAAAACCCGCATAGTTCCCGTTCCCGTGAGATTTCCGGGATAAAATCTATCCAAGTTATTCATTTTAGTATGAACTATGAACTATGACGTAGGATTTAGGAAAAGAGCTACTTCGCACGTTTTATACATCGATACACGATACACGATACTCGATTTTGTAAGGTTTTTGACACGTTAATCATTGACTTAACTAGATTAGTTTTAAGGCTGCAGTCTAGCAAATTGCGTTTTCAACAAGTTATTTGACAATTTTTTCCCGGCTAATGAAATGATAAACTGAATTTTTTTTTCTTGTTTATCAATTAGTGTTATATACGCAATGCGCGTGAATTTTTTCACATTTATAAAGTTACTTTATGTTACCTTAATCAGGCCTTCAAGATAAGTCTCTTTCCCCCAAAGACATTTCGAGCTAAGTTTGTGCACTCACTACGTTGCAACCGATTACAATTTACACAATCTGATCAGCGCATTATTATCCTTATATAGTCGTTATTAAAAACTGCTGAATACAATTGCCGAAAAACTTATGATTTTCTTAATTAGAACGTTATAAATTCATTAAATTTCCCATTTTTAGCCTTACAAAATCTATTGATAAATACTGCTAAAAGTTATTTTTTCCATTAATTTATTCGAGTTGGTTGAAGACCAATGAGTATTAATCCTTTAAAAATTTTTTTTTTTAATTTTGATAATTCTTTAAATATTAAAAAAATACTTAAAATAATTAGGAAAAATCCTAGCGAATTTCTTTAGTCGCGCTCCTTGGGCCGGAGCGTTCTGACGTGTGCTCTACGCTCGATTTTCCTTCATACCGAAGTGAAAGTTGCTCTACTTCATTAAATTTAATATTTTTGTTAATTGATTATTTTTATCTTAGTTTTGTGCAAATATTCGTATTTTTAAACATTTGATTTCGATATGGAAAATAAACGAAAAAAATACGCGTGTAACTACTAGAAAAAAAATTATCTTCGAACATAAAGTTAATGAAACCAAATAGATTGCAAAGGTGATTGGCAACAATTTCTTTATTTTACGGGGTGTCAGTAAAGGGATGTATATTTCTTTAAAACTAAAGTAAGCTCATTAATTTTGTAACTTAAATACAGGATGTTGGTTTTATATTCCGATCTTACAGTCGCGCTGACAAATTTAGTCCGCCATTTCTAGTTTAGTCTACCAACTCTAAGTACCAATATTAAAACGAATGGATTATCATCACATCATCAAAACTCAGATGTAATGGAAGATTACAATAACATAGAAAATTCAGTGGGTGTTGAGAACTAAACAAACAGAAGTAACAGAGACGCGAAGAATAAAAAAAGAGGAGGAAAACGATAATTCGTTGATGCTTTCCCTTTTCGACGTATTGTTAGGGTACATCACCAATCTGCAAAAAACAAAACTGATGATTCCCAATTGCTGATTAAAAATGAAAAACAAATAATCGACAACAGTGGTGAAAATTTGCTGATCACAATGAAACATCCTTCAGTGGTAGCAGATTTACTCATTTCAAATGTATCGGTGAACAGCGTAAAGGAGAGGAGGACAGGAAAACATTATGAATGTGGATGGTGGATTGTATACAGGGTGTAATCGATAAGTATGTGCAGGCGATTATGACGTTATTATTGCAGGTATCAAAAAACTTAAAACTGATATCGAAATTACTTTACCTAATGAGCAAAATGACAATAATAACTTTTTAAAAGTATAACGAGAAATATCTAAAAAATTTACTTTATACACTCCCATATCAAAAAGGGAAAATGGGACTAGTAGAAGTTAAATGTCTAATTCCGGCAAAAGACATGAATGCGGAAGATGCGGTTAAAAAAAATTTAATATTTGAAATACAATGCAAAAAATAACACTTTTGTCATAGATAAGAATCATGACTATTTTTTCTAAATTCAGGGACAACTAAACGTTGCAGAAGCAGAAGTCTGCTTATTTGCTGTTTGGACTGGAGTGAATAATTCGTTAAAAATAGAATATATAAAAAAGTATGTAACGTTTAGGCAAAATAAAATGATGGACCATTATCAAGATTTTACATAAATTGCCTACTGTCAGAATTGATTGATTCGAGACTTCAGCATTCGATGCCCATCAAGGACCCATCCTATATCATTCAAGCGATTGAAAAAAAAGAGATAAATCCAGTGCAACCGACAAAGCATCAGAATGCTAGCAAAAGATTTATTAGGTTTATCAATATAAATCTATATATTACACATAATATAATAAATCTGTAGAAGACGCGAAGGCTGACATCCGCGCGGACGGGGGCGACCCCGTCGGGCGGAAGCTAGTCAGAAATAAATATCTTTTGTTTTCATTTGCGTATTTTTCTATTTTATAATTTTTTAACACAAACATTACATTTTTTTTATTATATACAAAATTTGTTTATCCGTTTTATTAGTTAAACTGAACAACTTTCAATAAGAAACTTAGGTCGAAAAAAATGTATAGAGTTATGCATTTTGTATGGAAAGCTTATTTTTTTTTATATTTCGTCCAAATTTCTTTGTAAAAGTTGATCAGTTATATAAACATGAAGTTGAAGATATCAATAGAAAGTATTCGCAAATTTTGTGTACTGATAAAAAAAAATCACCCGGTGTAATTTTCACGAAAATTGTTTCAAATTGTCATTTTTGGTACTTATTACGAATATTAAATTATACATACGAATGATTTAATTTTTAAAAGTTAAGTGGAGCAACTTTCCCTTAGTACATTTGTATTATTTACATATAGGATGACAGGATGCATTTGTTTGCACTACTAGACCAAGCCCTTAAGGCTCTAGTTTTGGTTCTACGACATTAAACCGTAGATAGTAAGAGTTTTAATTAAACAATATATTATACCTATTCCTAGGACAAAAACAAAAGGGAAAAATAATTTCGAATATATATATATATATTTTATAAGGTGGTTGAAGAGGATATTTTAATTATTTTTAAATTACCTTTCTATCCTGCGGCGACGTGATGACGCGTTCATGTTTCCAAGTCTTAGCTCTCTTTATTTCCTTCAGTCGGTCTTCCAGCACCTCCCGCAGTTTCTCTACACCGGCTCTCTCTTTGGATTTCAGTTCGTGCAAGCAACGGGCTTGCTGGCCATTGTATGCTAAAAGTACACATAACAATATAATATGTGTATTGTGTATAACTATACTAGCTTTCCGCCCGCGGCTTCGCCCGCGTTTTCAAAGAAAAACCCGCATAGTTCCCGTTCCCGTGGGATTTCCGGGATAAAACCTATTCTATGTGTTAATCCAAGTTACCCTCTATATGTGTGCTAAAGGAGAATGGCAAACTCCCATAGGACTTTGGGCCTGATCGTTACACTGATGATTTATGTGGGGTTAAATAGATAAAAATATACATATTCTATATATATAACAATTAAAGATCTGTTCTATGGGATAGCAGAGATATTTGGCATGTAACGTCACTAAAATTGAGGTTAGGTTTGCTCGAGTTCAATGAATAGCTTTGTTTCTTTCTAAGTAGAGGTAAGTTTATATCCTATAATATACATTATTTAGATAAAGAGTGTAACAGAAGAACAGTTAGGTAATAGAGATATTGGATCGAACTTTTATTCTTTTAGATTACCTACCAAAACATCGTAGGTACTTATATATAAAATAAAACACGTTTTTTCATAAATCGTTTATTCATCATTATCATCATAAACAATTAACACATCATCCAGAAACTGTGCTGGCGGCATTAAATCTGGTTGATACCTTGCCCAGCTAAGGTACCATATTATGCACATAACGTGACAGCAGCAACCTACAGTTCTTCTTCCTACTAAACTATTACAATAATAAACTGTTATTGCTTCCCTTCCTATGAGAGCCCTCACCCAGCAAGAATGACATAGATATGTTGCTCTATTTCCAATCTGTAAAGAAATACTTTGTTAAAACACCTTTTATTTTTACTTTGAGATTTAAAAAGAAGATTATTGGCAACTTTTTACTTAAAATATTATCAAAACACTCAATAACTTAAATGACGAGGTAATTTCCACTCTAATATCACTGGCCACTGCTCTCATTCTTTGATCGCGTTGAGAATCAGTTCTTAGTAAATGAAACCGTGTGCGCAATACAGAACGTCCACAATAAATGCATACACGTTGATGACCAAGAGTTACAGTGTCTTCTTCATGATTTTCAATCCTCAAAGAATCATTTGCAAGTTTCCAGCATGCATCACATATGTGATCAGAGTGAGTGATCTACAAATAAAGAATTAATATTACAATTGGACAAAAGAAAGTGAATATTGCCGGTGTTTTACAAGTAACCCTGTATAAATCTCGTGTCACAATGTTTGTCCTCAATTGACTTCTAAACCACTTAACCGATTATAATAAAATTCGCACACCATGTGGAGTTCGATCCAACTTGAGAGATAGGATAGTTTAAACATGTAGGTACCACGGGCGAACCGCCGGGGTGGACCGCTAATATATATATAAAACAATGTGTGTTTACGTTTTTGTTTGATTTCAATAGCTAGTACTAAATACATTAGATAATACTAATCCACTAACCGTTAGAGGAGCAGCACACCCTTGTATAATTGATATTATTGCGTTATCTTGTAACAAATGCATACGTATAGCATTGTTACGATTAGCATTAATACCACAGTTGATGCAGTTCATATTTGTAAATGAAAAATCGGATGCAAAGTCGGTGTCCAGGTAGGGTAGCAGTAGTGAGTCGTAAAGGCAGGTAATCAAAGTCCGGTGTGCAAGCGTTGGTTGGTAGTAATAACACAGATCGTCAGTGTCCGTAATACGTAGCGAAAGTCGATAAAGATGAAGAAAATAAGTTAACCACGAAACGAAAACCTCAATCAAATGTCAAAAGTCAAACGACAAACATGACATTGTAATTAAAATTGAAGCGGCCAGCTACATTTCAGAAATATTCTTACAAAGTGCGGCCGCCATGAGTAAAAATGTGTAGAATTACCTAAATAAATAGCGTGCTAAAAAGTTAAAAATAAAATATGTATCGCAGTTAACGTATATTTCTGATTTATTAAGCATTTGAATTTTATATAAAACTAAAAATGAAAATAAATATTCATTCGTTTTAATCGATATATCGACTATTTTACTCCTGACAGCACTGACAATCTCTGCTTGATAAGACCGGTAGTCATAGAAATCTAAATAACAATGCCGAGTGAACACATTATCTTTTTTTTCAAACATTTGTTTTCCCATAGAATCAGAAGTCAATATTTTACCAAGAATTATTAAAAATAACATAATGAATTTTAAATATATTATGATTTCTGTAAGGCCCTAATTTTGTTAGGCCCAGTTTCGCCATTCTCCTTTCATTGTAATCGGTTCAGTAGTATTTGCGTGAAAGAGTAACAAACATCCATACAAACTTTCGCCTTTATAATAGTAGTAGGATTACTGAGTATTGAAAGTTAGTAATACTACTAGGTGTAATAAAGAAAATAAACATGATGGAGACGTGTAGTAAAACCATACTTAAATATGTTACATACAAAAGTGTAAGTTTAAAATATATTTAAATTTTCTTACTTTTATTCTCTCAATTGATAGTAAATGGTAGGTACATTTTCTACACGAATTTTACCAATTTTACATTGTTTTCGATTCACTCGGCAGGTGTGTCACGTGAATGAAAACAAAAGAGCCGGTTTGAATTTAATATGTATTAGTTATTACCACAGTGTATTACAATTTAGTTGACGTTTGTGAAACAGGATCGTCTGTATAAACAATATACTTATAAAACTATATCTGTATGAGTATAAAAAGTTAATATTTCCAGATAGAGCCTTTTGCTTTATTTTGTTTACTCGATTCAACTTTTCATAATTGTATTTCACATTTATCCTAATTCCATATGAAACCAAACAGAGTACGTGATAAGTAATGTAAACGAAAAACGAGATTATAACATGTGCAAATCGTATTATTTACCGCCAAGGTCGTTCGAGTGTCGCGGCAATTTGGAGTTAATTCAATACAAATAAAATAGGTAGAGCCTTTTCGCAGTTTCCAACACAAAAATGGAAACTTGTTTGTGTTTACAAATATAATCATTTCGCTATTTATAGATTCCTAGATTTGCAATTATATAGTTTTATATAAATTGTAAATACACCTAGAGCCTAGACTTAACTGTTACACGTTATCAGTCATCAGGCTTAAACCATTAGGTATATTATTGACACTTTATAGTTCATACCCCTATCATATTTTATAGTCTAGACACATTGTTTAAATAATAGATAGGTACTTTAACCCTAGAAAGATAATCATATTGAGTAGTACGGGAAAGATAGTCATGCGTCAAATTTACGCATGTTTTTTAGTTCGCTCTAAGTCGAGGTATATTATTTTTTTTCCATAAATTGTAAGTTTTTATATATTAACATTTATATTAGAATAATTAATACTACACATAATTTATTTATTATTATTTTTACATATATAAAAAGACGAAAACATTAAACGTCTGCATTAAATCAAAAATTCTTGTAACACGTATTGTTTCTTATAAAAACTTACTTTTTACCACAATTATCAGACTTTTTTATATGTTATATAAATTTTGTAGATATAGTTATATGAAAAATTAGTGAGAAACAACTTTAGGACATATCAACGTATGCTCACAACATAATATAACTATGTTACATTTTTTGCAGGACGCATTTGCCTTTCGTCCTATTTCAGACGGACAAAAGTATAGTAAATACGTTTTTTTACTGAAGGACTCCTCAGTACTTTCTTACGATGTACCAGATACTTCATTTGGCAACAAATTGGAGATATTATCACGCAAATATCTTCTGAAAGCTGGTGATTCTAA
Source organism: Colias eurytheme (assembly GCA_907164685.1). Classification (NCBI taxonomy): domain Eukaryota; kingdom Metazoa; phylum Arthropoda; class Insecta; order Lepidoptera; family Pieridae; genus Colias; species Colias eurytheme. Next base: position 58,615 of record CAJQZN010032802.1, read on the forward strand.
ACCCCCACGCATAAACAAAGAAGACAGTTCCATGCTTCTATATTTCACGTTTTTTTGACTCGGATGTTTTTGTACTTTGTTATTAACATTGTGGCTATAAATTTAATATGCAATATGCAGGCAATTTTTATGATTCCATAAAATAAAGCCATTGGCCATCTCATTGTCTTCCTACTATAGGACATCAGGGAACACATTCGGTCTAATGCATCTACTCCGCCTTTTGCTTGAATGTAATATATCATGTTTGCTTTGTACCTCATCAGGAAAAGCTTCTTCTATATCACTTTACTCGTCATCTTCAATTTCTTGGTCCTCCTACCTAACTATCGGTATCTTTACAGGGACCCTCGTCGCTTTGTATAAGAGCGGCCAGTATACAATATTCTTCCAATTTTCTATCCCCAATTGTTTTCTATATTTGCTTCAATATGTATAAACATAAATTTATAATATAAGTTACAATATACAGTAATAATAAGCTAAAAATATTCAAACTACCATAGAATTCAAAATCCTCAAAGTCACGGTAAAGATAATCATGCGTAATTTTGACTCACGTAGTCGTTATATTTCAAAATTGGTTAGATTAACTTTATTGATATGTATACCATAGGATTTCTCTCAGTGAGTTATGAAATGTCCTAAACGCACAGTTATGGATTCGCGACATTTAAAAAGATACAGCTATATTTCGAAAACGCATGAGTCATTTTGACGCAGACTATCTTTCTAGGGTTAATGTTATAAGAAAATTAACTAGACACAAGCCATTGATTTCTCTAATCGTGTTCCCATAATCCAATTAAAAAATAAAGTCATTGACATCTTGTTTTATACCACAATAACACTTCAAAAAATTCCCCTAATTATGTATTCCTATCAAATTGTACTAAACAGCTAATAAATGAGGTAAATAAATAAATACATACCGATGCGGAGGAGCTGCGAGCGTAGTGCCATCTTCAATCTTGTTTCACGACAAATGCCGGCCAATAGACCCGCGGCGCTGGCGCGGGTGTGGCGGGCGTGTTTTGTAGACTAGTCACGCAGGTTTCGTTTTCCTACACTTTTGGCACGAGGTCGGATTGAATTGTTACGTCACTTATAAGGCTTTTGATTCAATTGCTAAGGATATGCTATTCGGTAATCTGTGATGTAGGTATCTATAGAGAGTGAGATTTTGGATCATCTCGAAATCCACAGAAAACACTTTTTAAGCTAGAAAAACCGGTGTTCGGTTGCATTATAAAGCTTTTGTTTATAGATTAAAACAAAAAAAATATGTAGTGATTAATAGGAGAAATAAAACACCACCTTCGTGGCTTCGCCTGACTGTAGATATCCGTCTTGACGTTTCAAATAAAGTACCTACCTATAGAGCCGAAATAAAAAAAACGCTACAAGTAGAGAGATAGAGAACTATAACTATTTTTTCTTTATTAGGGATAATAAACAGCAGAACAGTGGTAAATTGTACAATAAAACTTAAACTAAATACGGGTATTTAACTGTCCAACCAACAACATTATCCACAGTTTGGATCGAATGGATTGAACTATCGTTATTTATAGGGATGTAACGATACATGATTTTGCCGATACGATACCGATACCGATATTTGTAGTAATGTATCGGCGATACCGATACCGATACCGATATCGATGGCTTGGTAGAAAAATAAATAGTGAATTATGCATAAAAAGTTACCAACATTTAACAGAGACAACTGTTAATCGTATTCTTTTAAATAAAAATGCCAAATCAAAAAACAACAAAATTATTATTTTAGTACATATTATTATTTTACGAAGTCAGTTATACTTTAAGTAATACACATACAACCAGTACCTAATAAAAGTTTACTATAAATTGGTAGAGTTTTTTCAGAAAACAAAGTGCGCACGCGCGGGCGGCCTCCCGCATCGTTCATTGGGCGCGGATTTTTGAATTATTTGATATCAAAAAAATTGGTTGTTTGTAAAGTAGGTTTACGATCGAGATGTTTACGTGATAACATAATGCAGTGGTAGCGCTCGAGATGAAACGGGAGATCGGTCCGTCTCTCTCTCGTTATACCTGCGATCGCGCTCGTGAGGTTTTGGTGTGACACAAGTTTATGAACATGTCACCCGACTAAAACGATTTTAAAAACGTTATCACGTTAAAAATTAAAAAAATTCAAAATTATTTATTTCTTTCCTTTACATAAACAAATTTGTGATTGGAACACTCCTAGTAAGCAAATAAAATGCTTGTGTCAGGAGGTTCCGCTCTTCCTTAACACTATTACAGAAACAGAAATAAAACAATATGAATGAATACAATGCAAAAACATAAAAGAAAAGAAATAATTTAATAAAAAAATATCGGTATCGGTTGATTTATTATCGGCGATACCGATATATCGGCTTGCCGATATATCGGCCGATATATCGGTATCTGTATCGGTATCGTTACATCCCTA
>CAJQZN010032808.1:0-14836 GCA_907164685.1 Colias eurytheme
ACAACCTCTGCATAATAGTTCAAACAATTGAAATCCAATTTCAATACGCAAGTTCAAGATCACGAGCCTTGAAAGGCTGTTAACGTTTTATAACATTTGAAACGTCTAACAAGCTTGCAAACCAAAGACAATACTTTGATAAAAGGCACTAAATATTTTATGAGCTTCTCTGACGTCTGTACTGAATTGATTCCAACGCGATTTATTCGATAGCGTTTGGTTTGTGGGCTTGGGAGGAACGTATGCCAAAATTGCTTGTGACGCAGCACTTTTTTGACTCACTCTGAAATATAATGTTGCAGAAATGTAGATGTGAAATCTATATTCGGATCGTCGAATTTCTAGATACTTCGGTGGCATCGTTCGTTCGTATTCGAATGGATTCTTAAAAATTGTTTAAAAGACAGAATTTTAAGAATGTATTTTCGGTTATTTGTTGATTCTTCATTTCTTTTACACGCGACTTTGAATTATAATATTACATAACAATTACGTAATAGCAAATTTCAAGAATAATATATGTCTATCTAATATCGAGTATACTTGGAATAATCATTTACATTTGTACCCTTTTACAACATTAATTCTATAAATCAAGCATATTCATACTAGAAGACTATAGAAGGGATTTAGTAATAATTGTATAAAATGTATTTAGCACTTAGGGGTATCTATCTTGTATTCTTATATCGATTGGTCTATAAGAATGTATATAAGTTTATACTAAATAAAAACGGTGAGTTAACATTTCAATAGCACCTGCCTCAATAAGGGATGGGTCTTCGATAAACTTATTCTCTCGTCTGTATTGTGACATGATAATCTTACACAGAACATGACCATATCTTTACTGAACTTTATAAAAAATAAATAATAGTGACTTAACCTCTTTTCCTAGTTAATAACATAGAAGAAATGCATTCAATAAATATGTTTATTATTGTTATTATTAAATTGATAAGTTCAATATGCTTATTGAGTGTGTTCTATTACAAATTCAATATTCCTATATGTGTGTAAGTACCTAATTGTTGTAGTGTGAAGTCCCATGTCCCCTAGTGGGGTAAGGGGCAGATGCATTATACATATGTTTCACTGATCGGTTTTCTTTAGGGACAAGTAGGTGATCAGCCTTCAGCTGTGCCCTGCCAGACCGAGACATTTTTTTTTCTTCGTCTCCACCGGGAATCGAACCCAGGACCCCTCGGTTCTACGCTCACGCGTCAACAACTGTACCAAGGAGGCGGTAATTGTTGTAGTAATATTAAAAAAATAACTATAACTAAACTAAAATCGCCACGACGTCAATTACGACAAAGTAATTGTATTCTAAATCGAAAAACAATATAAATAACGTCTCACGAATAGAGGTACACTATTTGTAATTTGTAAAATGATGAACACAATTTGATGACGTCAAAGCAAACCACAATTCTTTGAACAGTCGTCGGGAATAGTTTAATGTATAAGGGTGGATACTCCCTTTGTTTTACACCATTTCGATAATGGTATTGCATTTTAAGACGAACGAATTTCTTTCGTATTCAAATTGTTCTTCAGACGCGTCCATTAAAATAATTCCTTAGAATATACACACTTTGATCAATATAATAGGCTTTAGAAATACAATTGAAGAATTGGAAAACGATAATGTATGAATACATTACTGTTCAGTGTTTTATGTTTGATGAAATAGTTTTGTGATGACAAAAAGCACGTGGATCTTAATGAGATGAATGATTATATTGAAACATTTGATATATTCATATTTTATTAAATAAATAAACATATTGTTTTTATTTTACGCAACGAGGTTTTTACAAACTGTGTTCTACATTTCATGTGGTTGATGATAAATTTGTAGTTTACTTCATTGTTATATTGATTCAAATTTTGGGCACACATCGACACTACATGGTAATGTATGGATATCTTAAAAGATATGTTCCAGTATAGGTTGACATATTTTCCTTACACCCTGTAATACAAATAAGGGATCAACATTTATTTAAAACAATTAATTTTATATATTGTAATATCAAGTTCAATGTAGAGTATAAGAGAGATGAATTTTACATATGTTCGTAATTGCTAGAGCTAGTCTATTACTATTTAGAGGGAATCTGTCCTGTAATTAAATAAAATTTACAATATTAATGGTAACAAAATATTCTTATTTGTTAATTATTATCATAATTGTTTGGAGAATATAGTTAAAATATTTGGGTAATTAATAAAACACATAATATGTCAATCATTTCATAAAACCTAAATTATATTCTTATATTTGTTTTCATATTAAAATTTCTGAAATAGCACAACTAGCGACATCTGTTTGGTTTATGCTAAACGACTATTTTTTAGTGGAGTTATGACGTACTTTATTTATATCATTTTAAACACTATAAATTAATAATTCAAGGTATATTTAAGGCTAATAATTTTAATAGCCTATGATAGTTCTTAGATACATATAACTTTAAAAAGTGGTATTATTCGTCGAAAGTGTTTAGAGAAAATGAAATAAAAGTCTTACAAAATGAATAACCAATTTGAAAATATATTGTTCATATATAGTAAAACAAAGATCACATTCTTAGAAATGATATAAATGGTTTTGAAAAAGAAAGATGCGTCACATGACATCTGTACGGTCATAATAAAGCTGTCACTTGCACTCATATAGGATATACGCTTGTATTCAACTGTTCCGCTAAAAATAATTTACTTTTTATTTTTCTTGATAAATGCCTTTTATAAACAATAAATAAATATATTACGAAAGTCACTATTGATTTTTTTTTTATTTATGCTTTTATAAGCTTTCCGCCTGCGGCTTCGCCCGCGTTTTCAAAGAAAAACCCGCATAGTTCCCGTTCCCGTGGGATTTCCGGGATAAAACCTAGCCTATGTTACTCGTGGATAATGTAGCTTTCGAATGGTGAAAGAATTTTTAAAATCTGTCCAGTAGTTTATGAGCCTATTCATTACAATCAAACAAACAAACAAACAATTTTGAATGTAGAGTCAATCGAAAAATAAAAAAAAACAACATGACAAATAAAAACAATATAGGTTGGTTTTATGTTTTGTTTTTATTCTGGTTTTTATTTATCTCATTGACAAGCTTTTGATAATGTTCATTGACCCAATAATACGAACATACTTCTAAAATTATATTCATGTTTGATAGAGTCTTATTTTCATATCTTCTTATTTTCATTGGTGTCCCATAACACATTAAAAGTCTTAAAATGGCCTCTGCGCCCCACGTTAGCCTTCCAAAAGACCGGGTACCGTCCTTCTGAATGATGGTACCAGAGTATTATGGTGATGAGAAACATACTAATTACACTATTGTATCTAGTGCACTAGCCTCTATAATACAGGCTTTGTTTCCTCTTGCTTTATAGATTAATGATAATAATTAATTACTTAGAGCATACTAAACATAATTAATCTAAAAGCTCTGTTGTGCGTTCTACATTAATATTAATTATAAGAATTTATGAATAACAAATAATTGTATATCTGTGTTTAATATTATGCTACCAAATCAAAGACATATTAATTAATTAAATTTATTTTTTGTTTGTTTTTTTTTATGCAGAAACAGTATTTACAACACAGAGTAATCACGAACTTATACATTCAATAGATGAAAAGCAATATTTGTTGTTTAAAATTTAATATTAAGAAGAAATTTTTGTCCTCTCCGATCCATGCATTTATATCCAAAAGACAGACATTACCACAGACATAATGGTTCAAGAAAATATACTACACATTTCGAAAGACTTCCACTTAGCATAACGTCGCGTGGTATGCTAAAATTGATATACATTTGCCGTATACAGATTATATTCCACGCGTTTTACTTTAAGACCTCCTAATGTAATCGCATATGTTATTCCTAATCTACATCTCATAACCTTGTTATGTAATTCGCTAAATTGTATATATGGTAGAGATTTTTGATGTAGAGTCGTCAAATAAATGTTTGTGCTAAATAAATACTATTATTTAGTTCATTGTATAAACAATCGTTTAATGTTGTTAATAAAGTTGATTTAGACATGTTTTTAATCTATAAAATAGCAGCAAATATGATCGTGAAGCAAGATTGATAACCGCGCAGTTCATAACCATGTGATAAGCACATGATAACTTGTGAATGCTATATAAATAAAACAGCCCCGATGATCATTGAATAAGATCGACATTTATGTTCTTTATCCACACACGATAAAAAATAAGCTTTATTTCAATTCAATATGAATACATAAATCAAGTCATAAAAACATTTTCGCATAGCCACGTGAATCCCGTGTACGCATTCAAAAACGAAGATGTTGTCGGAATTAGGCCACAGATCTCTTGAATCCAAATTGCGGCAACTATATTCTACTAATGTCAAGCTATTTTATACAGGCGCTCTATTCTGAAGGTGATATCTTTATCCAAAGCCAGCTCATTAGCACCAGCCTCTTAGCTCAAGGGTGTGACAAATAGGTTGGTAAAGCACGCCAGTTATAGTAATTGGTTCTAGATACATTTTTATGACATTTTATTCGAGATAAAACGCTGGTTTGTGCTGTTTATATGAGGTTGTATAATCAGTTGAATCGATGATGAATTATTGACGATAAAACAGCGTAAAACGGGGCGTACAATAAATATTTGTGCGATGAGTCGAGCTGTTTTCAAGCTACTCTACCACTGATAAACACGTGCCTTCGACAGGAATTTATAGTGTGAAACTCAACGCCTTAATTTTTCAGCGAAATTGCCGTTTAATTATTTCATCCAAATTCGAGAGTAGAGCCAGCAAACTGTGTCAACGTGATCACATTTCTTTTCGCACTTAATTATTCGCCATTTCCATTTACCTTTCGTTATTATTTGTCTCCACGTATTCAGAGTACGATACTTCTTAAAGCGAACTTGACACAGATTTTAGGGAACCTACGAGCAAAATACATGTATGACGTACAAGCGACATTTTAGAGGTTCATTTGTCATCAGGTAACGAGACCTTTTCATTCCGAATGCATATCACCACCGTAATGTGCATTTCTATTAATCAAATTGTGATAACATCTTCAATAAATAAAACGCTACACATTCTAAATTTCACCCCAAGCAAACGGCGTTAAAATTCAATCATATCCATCACAGGTTCAATGAGACATTTCTTATCTTACAACTTACGAGATTTGAGATTAGCATAACGATTGATTGATGCCATGTCGCGTGACAAATCGTGTCAAACGGTTACCTTAGCACTGCAAAGTCGCACATGTACAGACCGAAGCACAACACGCGGGGACGCGACCACTAGCACTCAGACGGCAGCACGAAGCCGCTTGCACGTGCACGAGTCGTGCAGCATGGCCGTGCGTTGCGCGCGGCAGGTATCGACCGTGCGCCGGCCCGCGCCGCCTAGCGACTGACGCGAGAGCATTGCGCGCGCACCGGCACAGCTTCCCACCCACCCTCCACCCCCAATCTACCCGGCCCGAACAAACAGCCTGCCAGAGAAAATTTTGCAAAACTCTACATTCTTTGCGCACGCCCTAATCTATAAATTCAAATTGTTCACCCGTTCGATTCATGCGTTCATTAATCTCGGCTTAATTAAATAAAAATATAGGTGTCTGCTGAGCTGTGTTTATTTTCGGTTGCGTCCGGTGCGTTCCCGTCGGCATGGCAACGGACCCCAGACGCGGGCGACAATCGACGAGCGCGGTGGAGAGCGCCGACGATATCCGAGCGCGCCCTGAAAACCAACCTAGGTGCACCTGCTTTTGGAAAAAGCCTTGATAGATTACCTGCGAACGTGATGTTATGCGGGTCGTAATTATTCATGCTGCATTTTATACGCTCTGCTTTTTAATTATGAATAATATTGAAGTTCCGTTGCGGTGACGGCTTTTTATGTTATTTTTCAGTTGAGTCTATTCTGAATGTATTTCATTTTTTACATTTATAATTATGTAAAAAGAATCATAAAAACTGTACCATATTAACAATGCGCTGTTATTCCTGCTTGTTATTACGGATCGTAGCGAGCTCGTAGCAAGTGCTACGATAACTAATGTCGTGCTACGAATAACTCGTTAAATGCATTTCTGAGATGACTCACACTTTATCTTCAACTATTTATTGCTGTTTTTTTTTGCAAAAGGATTTATCGTTGGTGATTTTATTAATGCTGTAAAATTTATCACAAAACGTTTAGAGCTTGTTTTATGAAACATTTAATAGTTTTCATAAATCTTAACGTTCATTTTTTATTCATTTGTTTTATATACAATATATTGAGATACAGTCATACAGATTAGAATTAAGATCTCGTGGTTGATATTATAATAGGGACAATCAATTACTACATAAAAGTTCACGGTAAAAGTTTGATGATAAATAAATTTAAATTAATAAATAATCAAGTATATTTTCAAATATTATTTTACCATTTTAAGAAAAACTCATTTTTTATAAAAATTTGTCTGTATGAAAGTCTTTGTACAAGCACACATCGCATTGATAGATTATTATCATAACGAGCGGATTCATTTAATTGTAGGATAATTAACATTTTAAGGCAAACATCTTGAATGTCAGTTGTTAAGCGTAGGGAAATTCAGAATCTTTGGTTGACATTAAGTTCAAACGCAAAGTATTGCTGTCGATGTCATAACATCGTAAAATAGAATGCTTATTAGTCCGGGATACATCGCCCATTTTTGCAAGTAATTACTATCAAGCTAATTTTTCGTGAGTAGCTTTATTTTGATGAGATGCCCAATAATTTCATGTATGAAACTCTCGATTGTGGTAGCTACCAGAGGAAACAAGGATAAAATATTTTGATTTGATGGTTCTCAAATATTAATTACTAACTGAATGTTTTTTTTTGTTCAATCTCAAGATAATTATCTAAATTATTCGAAAAAATATTTGTCCTACAAAATCTATGGTTTGATCAAAGAGTCCCCCTTTCCAATGTGTATCGATAACGAAGTCATCATAAATGATTAGTAACCAGCTGATTTTTTTATTTTCACTTATTTAATACTTATATAATTCAACAGACATATTGTCCTACAAATTGCGTAATAAATATTTGAGAACCGTCAAATCAAAAAATTTTATCCTTGTTACCTCTGTAAGCTACCACAATCGAGAGTTTCGTTCATGAAATTATTGGGCATCTCATCAAAAGCTACTCACGAAAAATTAGCTTGATAGTAATCACTTGCAAAAATGGGCGATGTATCCCGGACTATATATCTTCTTGGCTTATAATATATTTGATGACAAAAAAGCTCAACTCTTTATTTTTGTCGTATAAGCTTTCAAAATAAAGCTTTTTGATTGCTTTTTATTTGCATTTAATTTATTAAAAATTAACACATTTCGATGCATCATTAATGTTCAGAATTAATACTGTCTGGTGTTTACCTTTAATTTTAAGAACGTATTAACTTAGGTACTACCTGTCTGTCAGCGTGAATCGTAAATCTGGCATAAAACAAAAAAATACCATGAAATTATATAATTTATTTAATTTTCATACATTCTGATATACCTACTTGATTCTTAATTTCTAAACAAGAAGCTATTACGTTTAAAGGCGGACAGAATTTCATACAAATTTCTCAATTTTTAAATACAAGTCGTTTACGCAGCGGCATAATATATCAGCCTATCGATTCATTCGACTTTACCATTTTTATATTTACTTAACCTTAACGACCTCATAAATTTAAATTTTTGCGTTGTCGTTAACGGTGAATTTATATCAAACGAGTTAATGCTCATTCTAACCCCACTTTGTCAAATTATTTTAGTGTAAACAGGCGTAGAGCATTCATTCGTAGTTCTTAGTGCGTCCAAATTATTGTATGCAATGTTCTAATACTGAACAACACTGAATACGAGTTTTCGTTTACACTACAAGATCACGAAATAATGCTGTAGCTCTATGTTCATTTGATGTAAATGCACCGTGATAATATAACAGCATAGGTATGTCAAAATTATAAAAAATAAAAACGGCACTAGCGTATCAAATGAAATATTTTAAACTAGCGGTCCACCCCGGCTTCGCCCGTGGTACCTACATGTTTAAACTATCCTATCTCTCAAGTTGGATCGAACTCCACATGGTGTGCGAATTTTACTATAATCAGTTAAGTGGTTTAGAAGTCCATTGAGGACAAACATTGTGACACGAGATTTATATATATTAATACTAGCGGTCCGCCCCGGCTTCGCCCGTGGTACATATGAAAAATAGATGTTGGCCGATTCTCAGACTTACCCGATATGCACAGAAAATTTCATGAGAATCGGTCCACCCGTTTCGGAGGAGTATGCAGACTAACATTGTGACACGAGAATTTTATATATAAGATTCACTTTCTTTTGTCCAATTGTAATATTAATTCTTTATTTGTAGATCACTCGCTCTGATCACATATATGATGCATGCTGGAAACTTGCAAATGATTCTTTGAAGATTGAAAATCATGAAGATGACACTGTAACTTTGGGTTATCAACGTGCACAATCATGCATTTATTGTGGACGTTCTGTATTGCGCACACGGTTTCATTTACTAAGAACTGATTCTCAACGCGATCAAAGAATTAGAGCAGTGATATTAGAGTGGATATTACCTCGTCATTTAAGTTATTGAGTGTTTTGATAATATTTTAAGTAAAAAGTTGCCAATAATCTTCTTTTTAAATCTCAAAGTAAAAATGAAAGGTGTTTTAACAAAGTATTTCTTTACAGATTGGAAATACAGCAACAGATTGGAAGGGAAGCAATAACAGTTTATTATTGTAATTGTTTAGTAGGAAGAAGAACTGTAGGTTGCTGCTGTCACGTTATGTGCATAATATGGTACCTTAGCTGGGCAAGGTATCAACCAGATTTAATGCCACCAGCACAGTTTCTGGATGATGTGTTAGTTGTTTATGATGATAATGATGAATAAACGATTTATGAAAAAACGTGTTTTATTTTATATATAAGTACCTACGATGTTTTGGTAGGTACTCTAAAAGAATAAAAGTTCGATCCAATATCTCTATTACCTAACTGTTCTTCTGTTACCTGTTCCTGTAATGTATATTATAGGATATAAACTTATTTATTTATTTATTTATTTATTTATTTATTTACGGCATACGCCAAACCATACATATATTAAACTTAATTCTAAACTTATCACTATGTTCTTAGTTCTAGGTACCTCTTACATTCTTCACCTATCATTCCCATCCCTGACACAAACAAATCATATACTGGTGCAGAATTGAGGAATGAGTTCAGCAGTGAAAGCATGCGAGGCACCGGAGACTGCTGGCGTTGAACCGTGCGTGTGCGCCAAGCAGCTAACAGTCGGTGGCTACGAGCCCGTGTATAATTGTCAGAGCCGTAAGAGCATTTCTACTAAATCATTAGAATCTATTTTATTGTATAAAACGTTAAGAGCAAATTTAACAGTTGATAGACTTCTACGAAGTTCCAGCGAGTTAGGGCGGCTTGCGCATCGTCGTTAAATACCGTTTAAAAGCGACGTAAACGCATTTAGTCTGCTATTTATAATTAGCGTCTTGCACAACAAAAATTTAGGCACTAATCACGTTTAACGAACTGTCAAAGTTAAATACCCAAAGATGGCTATTTAGCGTCGCTAAATACGTTTAGTAGTCAATCGCGCGTCATCATTTTGAGGTTATAGAAGTTTACTATTATTTTATAAAAGATTTAAGAGTTCGGTAGGAAGTTTGTAAGATAGATTTGTGGGAATTGTATTATGACGACGATGAGGAGATTATAGAATATATCAACAGACCGAGAGAATTATTTGAGAGAGCAGACTTATTTGGAATGTATTCGGACGACAAATTCTTCAGAAGGTTTCGTCTAACGAAAGACAACACTACAATTTTGTTACAGCAAATAGCCCCACATTTAAAAACCAGCAACAAGTAAGGAAATGTACTTATTATTAATGCAAGCTCGTCGGTCCATTTCACGAATTTTTTTTTTTAAGAAATGCAACCATTTTGCTCTAAGTCAAGTGTACAACATGTGTACAACGCACGAAAACGTAAAAAGGAACGCAAGAAACTGCTTTACCGACTCCCTAACTACGATTAGTTAAATTACTATCCAAACGGACATGAGCAAGACCTTTTTAATTGTATTTAGGCTAAACATATTTAGCAAGATAAACGCATTTAACTAAATTCTGTTTAGACCAAATGTTGCGCAAGCCCCGTTATAACCCAAACTACCCAGCAAGAATTTTGTGGGATACAGATATGGGTAATAATTACAACTTCTCGCATACAAGTACCTTAAGAACTTCTTTTGGACCTGCTCCAACATAAGGACATATTTTTTCTCGTAGGGACTCCAAACAATGGAATTAGTCTCTAGAATACTCCTAACAAGTGCCGAGTAGAGAACTCTAATAGCGCTATCTGAACAGTGCCGTCTTTAGGATCAACGAGGCTATGGGCCAAGGTACTGGCTGGGGCCTATGTAAGGGATGGAAAATCCTTAAATTTTAACTTTATCATTTTTCAGTTTACAATAACGCAATAGGCTAAATCGTAACCCCGTCTCTTAACACCCCACATAATATGAGAGTTCAATAAATAAATTTTTTGAATCTAAAAAACTAATACCCTAAAATCTTGTTTCTATTTTACCAAGTGTGTGATTTGATATTTTTCTTATTATGTTATAAAATTTGTTGTTGTATATCGAAAATTTTCAGAATTGTGGGGCCCCTGCCTACCTCGGGGCCTCGGGCCAGGGCCCTGCGGGCCCTGCCTTAAAGACGGCACTGTATCTGAAAGTCCGACAGAGTTGCGCAACAGACTTTACCTAAGTCGCGTACTTTATTCACACGTGATATTCGATCCTGTCCCAAACTATAAACATAGTTCCGTATATAGGCTGAACGACTAAATGTCATAAATTTACCTCTACTTAGAAAGAAACAAAGCTATTCATTGAACTCGAGCAAACCTAACCTCAATTGTTTTAGTGACGTTACATGCTCAATATCTCTGCTATCCCATAGAACAAATCTTTAATTGTTATATTTATAGAATCTGTATATTTTTATCTATTTAACCCCACATAAATCATCAGTGTAACGATTAGGCCCAAAGTCCTATGGGAGTTCGCCATTCTCCTTTAGCTTTCCGTGCGAATAGAGCTTTTTATGAAAATTAAGCTCTCCGTGCGATGAGAGCTTTTTGTGAAAATTAAGCTCTCCATGCGATTAGAGCTTTTTGTGAAAATTAAGCTCTCCGTGCAATTAGAGCTTTTTGTGAAAATTAAGCTCTCCATGCGTTTAGAGCTTTTTGTGAAAATTAAGCTCTCCGTGCGATTAGAGCTTTTTATGAAAATTAAGCTTTCCGTGCGATTAGTTTTTTGTGAAAATTAAGCTCTCCGTGCGATGAGAGCTTTTTGTGAAAATTAAGCTCTCCGTGCGATGAGTTTTTTGTGCAAATTAAGCACTCCGTGCGATTAGAGCTTTTTGTGAAAATTAAGCTCTCCATGCGATTAGAGCTTTTTGTGAAAATTAAGCTCTCCATGCGATTAGAGCTTTTTGTGAAAATTAAGCTTTCCGTGCGATTATAGCTTTTTATGAAAATTAAGCTCTCCGTGTGATTAGAGCTTCTTGTGAAAATTAAGCTCTCTGTGTGATTAGAGCTTTTTGTGAAAATTAAGCTCTCCATGCGATTAGAGCTTTTTGTGAAAATTAAGCTCTCCATGCGATTAGAGCTTTTTGTGAAAATTAAGCTTTCCGTGCGATTATAGCTTTTTATGAAAATTAAGCTCTCCGTGTGATTAGAGCTTCTTGTGAAAATTAAGCTCTCTGTGTGATTAGAGCTTCTTGTGAAAATTAAGCTTTCCGTGCGAATAGAGCTTTTTGTGAATATAAAGCTTTCCGTGCGATTAGAGCTTTTTATTAAAATTAAGCTCTCCATGCGATTAGAGCTTTTTTGTGAAAATTAAGCTCTCCGTGCGATTAGAGCTTTTTGTGAAAATTTAGCTTTCTGTGCGATTAGAGCTTTTTGCGAAAATTAAGCTCTCCGTGCGATTAGAGCTTTTTGTGAAAATTAAGCTTTCCGTGCGATTAAAGCTTTTTGTGAAAATTAAGCTCTCCGTGCGATTAGAGCTTTTTTGTGAAAATTTAGCTTTCCGTGCAATTAGAGCCTTTAATGAAAATTAAGCTTTCCATGCGATTTTATGCGGTTATCAATGCGGCCGGTATATTTTTTTTTTATGTATGTACACCGTACACCGTATGTTTTTTCGGATAGGCCCAATAGTTTTTATTTTATGAGCATTTTGGTCTGTACTCGATGACTAAGTTGATATGTAGCAAGTAACTTTGATTCACTTCCCGGTAGCCGATTGAGCTGAAATTTTGTATACGTATGTAAATTTGATATCGATGAAACATTATCATGACATGAAACTGATTTGATGATGGAATCGGAAGGTGGCCATAGGAACTCAGTAATATATTGACTCAACTTTATCGAGTTTGGGCTCGTTTGATTCGTGTTGAAAAATACACTAAAAAGTATTAAATAAAAATAACTGCGTTAAAAACAACCGACTTCAAAAACGGAAAAGTAGGAAATAAAAAAGATTTGATATTATTAACTACTACATAATATTATTGTACATATTTCGCAATAAAAAGTGGCCTATGTCCTTTCTCGGGTATCAAAATATCTCTATACCAAATTTCATGCAAATTGGTTCAGTAGTTAAGGCGTGATTGAGTAACAGACAGACAGACAGAGTTACTTTCGCATTTATAATATTAGTATGGATGTAAAATATTTTAAATATTTTAAACAATAAATTCATGAGTTTTTTATTTTCCAATAATAATATTATAGTGCTCCTTCTATTTTCTAATTATAGGTGATTGTAGTGTGATTATAGTTTTTATTGGTTTTGTTCGTGTACAAATAAATAACATAGCGCGGGTTGATGTTGGCTGTTGAACGCAAGGTTACGGTTAATATCTATTACAATAAATACACTTTCATATGGCCATTGGTATATAATATATATTTTTCTACCTGTACCGAAATGTAAATGTTAATAATACATAATATTATGTAGGTTCAATATAAAGACACCAATGTTACTTCGGGCTTTGATTAGTAGGTACTGGCTTTTGCCCGTCTACCGGCGTAGCAGGTAAAAGGGCCATCTCACAGCTAAAATGAAATAATTATGAAAATAACGAAAATCTTTATTTATTCTTGCCATGAAATATCAATCTCTGAAAAAAAACAAGAGAAGAAAGAGTTAACTATCCTTTTATTTTCTGGTCATGCCAAATTTCTTCAGAATTGATTCAGCGCTTTCGATGTAAAAAAAAAACAATTATCGAATGAATTTACGTTTGCCGAGAATGCAACCTTCAGGGCAGCAGTATTAATTTACTCCGAAGCCACTCGTTTGCTCGCACTATTCAATACAAAAACAAAAATAAAATTTATATTATTCGAGATCTTTCCACAAGAAACACAATATTATAACCTTTTGAATATGTATTGTAAATTTACATTTACATAATACATATTCAAAAGTTTACATGTAGGTATATAAAAATGTATCAGATCAAATTCTGTACATTGAAAATGCATATATTCACAAAAAATGTTGAAGGGCTCTCTACATTTCACAGTCGATCAACACAAACTGTAACTTTAGATTTGTGTATATATTTTTTTGTCTTTTCTATCTGTTTCTTGAAAGCACAACACGCTTAACTTACTAAATGGATTCACATAATGATACGGTCAGAAACGTGGCAAGCAGCCTGACAAGCAGCCCGGCAAGTAGCCCGGCAAGCAGGCTTACGTGGGCTAAGCACGATATTCACATGCTCGCGAGCATACCAATCAGTACAAACATGGGTCTGGTCGTACAACTTGTGAGTGCAACCGAACGTGTGAACAGGCGCACAAGCACAAATACATTCAGCCTTTGGTGTTTCTCAAAAAACCAACAGTCGTCCCGATCGGCGGTAAGCGCGAGTACCTACAAACACGGGCGCATGCACAAACCACAATATGTTTAACTATATGCTTGTGCTCGTGCTTGTGCTCGTTGAATGTCACTTTGAACGCAAGCGTTGGTCTGAACCAAGTGAACTCACCATAAAATTTAGCAATAATACGTCAAAGCAGTATGTTATTTCTAGTCTGTGGTCAAAGTGATGTAGGTATCTTACTATCTTTAGCATTTTTATCCCGACTTTCAGCACGATTTATCCTGCGAGGAAGGCTAAAAGTCAAAACTTGTACACTATTTTAATACAATAACGCGTAGGTACTGTATTTTGTGAGTCAACTAAGAATAGGATTGATTGGGCGCTATTTTGTGATGAGAATCAAATTAATAATTTCAGTTAAGAATTAGTAATG
Source organism: Colias eurytheme (assembly GCA_907164685.1). Lineage (NCBI taxonomy): Eukaryota > Metazoa > Arthropoda > Insecta > Lepidoptera > Pieridae > Colias > Colias eurytheme. The sequence goes on from CAJQZN010032808.1 coordinate 14,499, forward strand.
CATCCCACAAGGAAGCGTCCTGGGACCAATTTGAGATTAGGATGACATATCGATCGGTGCGGTATCAGAACCAAAACCAATGGTAACAAAAATGAAATTGATACCTATCTATAATTTATAAAATTAACAATGTAAGGCGATAACTAATTAATAAAAATTTATGCACTCCACTATCCCAACTACATAATACCATTATTAGTCCATGATAATAATTAAGAAGAAGAAGGAGACGAAGAAGAAAAACATTTATTCAATGGCACATAGACAAAGACAAAGACAAAAGACAAAGACTGTCGCTGCGTACACTGTCACTAATTCACTATACTTGGATTCACTAA
>CAJQZN010032810.1:0-12151 GCA_907164685.1 Colias eurytheme
AACGCAAATAACGTAGTAATATAACCTGCCAAATATATTAATATATTCGGTTGAAATGTAGATTATACAAGGAGCAATGTATTAGTCAGTTGGAACGTTGTTCAAACAGATTTGCAAACAAATGGATTCATGGCAACTAAGAGAAACTAATTCTGAACTGCCAATAACTGCTCAAATGTATGATCCGGCGTGCATATGAATTAGGTTAGATTTACAGAGCTTACAACTTTGACACATTGAAAGTATGCATACATTATTTTATAGTCCTCTGAAATGTTGTCAGTATCTTATTTTCGGATATGGTTCTATCTTACGTTTTGATACTGTTTTAGCATCTATAAAAGCATCATATAAAAGTACCTAAAACAATCCGCCCTGTATAAAAATGAATAAAGAAAGCTCATACACATTAGAGAGTATAATATCAATTGGCAAAAATTGCAGGTTTATCCCTCTGAAAGTAAGCCATCAGAAAACATGTTTTGAATGGAAAACAATTCTGTAAAACAAGCCATTACCATTGAACTAAACGTTTGCCAAAATAAAACAGTTGAAATGAATATTTCTTTCCACTATTTATTCTGGCCACTATCTTGATAACGCAAAACTTTACCCCATAAACTACGCTGCCAAAAGAAATTCAATAACATTTAAGTGCCATAAGACGTTCTCAAAACTTTCTTATCTACAAAATTACCACGATTAAACTGCTATTGAAAGTTGAAAAAATAAAGAACACTTTCATGAGGATCCTCCAATAAGTCCCCGAGTAATGAAAAAGCTGTCAGTGTTTAATTAGCTACCCTTTCGAACTCTTAAAACTTGTGGAGTGTGCTGTGAATACAAATATTTTTGAAAAGAAAAATGTATATGAGGGGCACTCGACAGTTCTCTCATTGGGTGCTAAGTGCAACTTGAAAGTTTATCTTATTTATTTCCAACTGATTAACTATTTAAAGGATTCATATATTTACGAGTTAGGTAAACAAAAATTATATTCTGTTAGTATTATTTTTATAATATTCTATTATACTACCATTAACATTAACTTTAGATTATAAATATATTTTTCCCCGAAATCCCACAGGACCGGGAACTACACGGACGGAAATAAAATAGTTAAGCATTATATAAATCCAAAATTTAGTCATCAATGTAAAGAAATTAATAATTAAATCTTATATATAAAATTTTCGTGTCACAATGTTAGTCTGCATACTCCTCCGAAACGGGTGGACCGATTCTCATGATATTTTCTATGCATATCGGGTAAGTCTGAGAATCAGCCAACATCTATTTTTCATATGTACCACGGGCGAAGCCGGGGCGGGCCGCTAGTAGTTTTATAAAATTTCAAGAGCATTTGGCTGACAGACAGCTTATGCAAGGGGAAACTTTTGTTGATGAACAAGACTTAAAAGTTTCTCGGGAAGTTCATTTGAAAGTCTTAAGGTATAAATGAAATCAATAATTTGAAAACAACAACAGAGACATTCAACACTTACCTGTCACTATATTTTGTCACTAGAAATTAATTTTAAGATAGAAAACTGTAGGTATTTACATGTATTTGATTTTCGTGTTTATAATAAACTAGCTGCGCCCTGCGGTTCCACCCGCGTGGCCCGGCTCCTGTTGGTCTTAGCGTGATGATGTTATAGCCTGTAGCCTTCCTCGATAAATGGACTATCTAACACCAAAATAATTTTTCAAAACGGACCTGAGTAAGTAGTAGTTCCTGAGATTAGGACGTTGAAACAAAACTCTTCAGCTTTATATTAGTCTAGATTAGCTTCTATGGACTTTTCAACGAATTTTAAACTCGATTTACGCACAAGAATAAATCGAGCTAAAAAGCCGTTAAAAAGTTACTTTCGCAATGTACTAATCTAATTGTGTCTATGTGGTTTCTACTTTCGTACAAACCGAACTTCTGTAGTTATTCGAGCCCTCTGAAGTTCCTAATATGTGCCGAATTACGATGCTGTTCAAGTCTAATCACTGGCTTAAACCGCAATGATTTAGGTACCTAATAAATGATTTTCTTTCTTTCTTTCTTTCAAATACTAGAATAGTGTATGTAATAAAACTGTTCCTACCTGCACTATACTGGGAAACACATTACTTTTTCTCTAATAATTTTACGCTCACTCCAATTAGGCTACAAGCCAAATGCACCGAATATCAAAATATGACGTCATCGTTTCCACACGGCTTTAAACTCAAAACTTCCTCACACTCACATTTAAGGCTGGTTTACACTTTGATTAGTGTGAGTGCAGGTGATTAGTGCGAGTGCAGGTGTGTAGTGCGAGTAGTGTCCAATTCAACTGCGAGTGCAGGTGATTAGTGCGAGTGCAGGTGATTAGTGCGAGTGCAGGTGAGTAGTGCGAGTAGTGTCCAATGCACTAATCACCTGCACTAATCACCTGCACTAATCACCTGCACTCGCACTAATCAAAGTGTAAACCAGCCATTAAGTACCATAATCCATTCTTGTAACAACTTAAATCTTACCCAATTAATATCACCAGGGCAATCTAAACTTTGCGCATCTTCCAACTCGGAGAAAAAACGTGCCAAATAAATTAATGCGGAATTAAGCAAATGAATCTCTCCATCCCTCTGTTTTCGTCGAGAAATCTTAATTAAGACGGTGATGTATACCCGCCTTTGCGTTTTATAGTCATTTGGGTAATTATCATAGTTATAAGACAGAGAATTCTCACTAATAGTTCGAGAATTTTATCAGGGAAATAGATTACGCGGCATGACCTGGATCCTTATCCAGATCACTTTAGTTTCACTTTTCCAAAAATAGGGAACATTATATTATGTGCTAATAACAAACCAGTCAGAGTAAACAAATGTTCTCATTTAGTGCTGAAATCAGTAAGTACAGGCATTGTTATTAAATAATGCACAAACATTTTAAAGAAACTTTCATTTTTTATATCTTCTTATACATAAAATTCTCGTGTCACAATGTTAGTCTGCATACTCCTCCGAAACGGGTGGACCGATTCTCATGAAATTTTCTGTGCATATCGGGTAAGTCTGAGAATCGGCCAACAGCTATTTTTCATATGTACCACGGGCGAAGCCGGGGCGGACCGCTAGTTGGTATATAAAAAATGAAAGTTTCTTTGATAAAATCTTAATAGCATTACCATAGAGTGTTCCTTATACCCATATCTAAATCATTCCATTAACCATTAACTAATTTATAACAACGTACTTCATCATACTTATATTATATCTCAATTGTTGTTACCTACGTGATATATGTACATAATATTCAAAGCATTATATAACTAACTAGATCACCACCCGCGGCTTCGCCCGCTATTTCTAAAACCTAATAAATGATATACCAAAACCTTCCTCTTAAATTACTCTATCCAATAAAATCCGCATCAAAATCCATTGCGTAGTTTTAAAGATTAAAGCTTTAAAAAATTGTCAGCTGTGGTGTGCACCTTATTAAATAAATAAATAAATAAATAAAATAAATAGATTAAAGCATACATATCCAAACCATTGCATTAATACAAAAGGACATAGGTACAGAGAAAGCGACTTTGTTTTATACGATGTAGTGATTTAACTTCTCTATTTCACTATTTATTCACATTTAATCCGTGTTAGAAATCAGAAGAACAGCGGAAAAGCAGCCTTTGAAAGCCATTATCTAACAACACGAATGCTTTCATAAGAACTTCTTAGAATTCGTTTGAATCGATGCAGTCACGCTTTTTATGATAAATCGTCCACTCAATGGATGGTCTGTTATGAATTACTTTTTCTCGTTTATACTGCGAAGAAATAAAATGTTTAAATACAATGCATTTTTGTAATAAGCTTTTAGTTATGTAGGTATGCATGTTTAGTGTAATCTAATTTTTCAGGGGTGTGTCAATTCACAATAAATCATATGCGCCACGAGAGAAAATTACATTGAATTATTAAAAGAATACAATAATAAATCATTTAGCTTCCTACTTTATTAAATACTTACTTTAAATACTTCCATCACCTTCATCTTAGCGTAAGCTAAAGCTTGCTAATACATACACTAAGACCTTCACCCCGTGCGAGTCATGTTTTCTTAACAAAATAATAATAGTTAAAAAAAACTAAAAAACACGCTTTTTATAGAAACCGAACTAAAAAATGGAATAATTTTATCAAATTAGTGTATTGTCATCGGTCCTCAATAAATCTACAAAGTTTGAACGAAATCTGGCCGTTTAAAGTGGGTCAAAATCGCGCCCAAAGAAGTCGGTTACAAACAAACAAACATACAGGTGAAGCTAATATAAAGCGTGTAAAAACAACATGCAAAATATGATAATTTACATTACATTATACTCTATCTAAATGTAAACAAATTATGTATTATATAGCTACTGAAAGACATTACTCAGGTCCAGCTTGTACAAATACAATGAAATAGAGAGACACACATAAAATCACATTGCAATAAATAAAATAGAACAACGCAAAGTCAATCAAAAACACCCACATAATATCATATGAACAATAAGGAAAACACTTTCAGAATTCCGAATGCGTTTATAACAGAATATTATAGGGTCCGTTCGACCCAAGGGCAAAAACAAGCCATACTAACAGAGGCGGCTCGCCCTAAGGAGCGCTGGTGCAGTGAACTCCCATAAATAATTATAATAAAATCATACTCCTTAATTTAATTATTAACATTAATTATTACTATTTAAAATCAATCGTAATCTTTAAAACTACTGTTAATACCAATGAATATATCCATCATTCCATCATCCCATACACCTGTATAATACCTACTGTATTAATGTAACGCGCGAAGCGGTGCGCTCACGATTGCGCTCCAATGAAAAAAGATTTAGTACATTTCCTAATACGAAATCCAATAGGAGTGAAAGAGAGGGTTTTGCCAAAGCCCTGCGCGTGAAACAAAAGATTTTCTATGGAAAAGTAGCAAAATTCGGAGCGGCGCACCCGCAAACGTTGCCGGTTCGTTTTTACCGCCCGGCAGGACAGCGATAGCGCGCGCGGCGCGGCGCGACGTTGCCAGTTACCACTTCTATTAAGGGCTTGGTCTAGTAGTGCAAACAAATGCATCCTGTCATCCTATATGTAAATAATACAAATGTACTAAGGGAAAGTTGCTCCACTTAATTTTTAAAAATTAAATCATTCGTATAATTTAATATTCGTAATAAGTACCAAAAATGACAATTTGAAACAATTTTCGTGAAAATTACACCGGGTGATTTTTTTTTATCAGTACACAAAATTTGCGAATACTTTCTATTGATATCTTCAACTTCATGTTTATATAACTGATCAACTTTTACAAAGAAATTTGGACGAAATATAAAAAAAATAAGCTTTCCATACAAAATGCATAACTCTATACATTTTTTTCGACCTAAGTTTCTTAGTGAAAGTTATTCAGTTTAACCAATAAAACGGATAAACAAATTTTGTATTTAATAAAAAAAATGTAATGTTTGTGTTAAAAAATTATAAAATAGAAAAATACGCAAATGAAAACAAAAGATATTTATTACTGACTAGCTTCCGCCCGCGACTCCGTCCGCGCGGATGTCAGTCTTCGCGTCTTCTACAGATTTATTATATTATGTATAATATATAGATTAATATTGATAAACCTAATAATTCTTTTGCTAGCATTCTGATGCTTTATCGGTTGCACTGGATTAATCTCTTTTTTTTCAATCGCTTGAATGATATAGGATGGGTCCTTGATGGGCATCGAATGCTGAAGTCTCGAATCAATCAATTCTGACAGTAGGCAATTTATGTAAAATCTTGATAATGGTCCATCATTTTATTTTGCCTAAACGTTACATACTTTTTTATATATTCTATTTTTAACGAATGATTCACTCCAGTCCAAACAGCAAATAAGCAGACTTCTGCTTCTGCAACGTTTAGTTGTCCCTGAATTTGAAAAAATAGTCATGATTCTTATCTATGACAAAAGTGTTATTTTTTGCATTGTATTTCAAATATTAAATTTTTTTTAACCGCATCTTCCGCATTCATGTCTTTTGCCGGAATTAGACATTTAACTTCTACTAGTCCCATTTTCCCTTTTTGATATGGGAGTGTATAAAGTAAATTTTTTAGATATTTCTCGTTATACTTTTAAAAAGTTATTATTGTCATTTTGCTCATTAGGTAAAGTAATTTCGATATCAGTTTTAAGTTTTTTGATACCTGCAATAATAACGTCATAATCGCCTGCACATACTTATCGATTACACCCTGTATACAATCCACCATCCACATTCATAATGTTTTCCTGTCCTCCTCTCCTTTACGCTGTTCACCGATACATTTTAAATGAGTAAATCTGCTACCACTGAAGGATGTTTCATTGTGATCAGCAAATTTTCACCACTGTTGTCGATTATTTGTTTTTCATTTTTAATCAGCAATTGGGAATCATCAGTTTTGTTTTTTGCAGATTGGTGATGTACCCTAACAATACGTCGAAAAGGGAAAGCATCAACGAATTATCGTTTTCGTCCTCTTTTTTTATTCTTCGCGTCTCTGTTACTTCTGTTTGTTTAGTTCTCAACCCCACTGAATTTTCTATGTTATTGTGATCTTCCATTACATCTGAGTTTTGATGATGTGATGATAATCCATTCGTTTTAATATTGGTACTTAGAGTTGGTAGACTAAACTAGAAATGGTGGACTAAATTTGTCAGCGCGTCTGTAAGATCAGAATATAAAACCAACATCCTGTATTTAAGTTACAAAATTAATAATCAAACAACATGCCGCTACGTTGAAAATGACTAGAAGAAAAAATTAAAACACCTCGGATCAATTTTGGAGTAAACAAATCTTTTTCCCCGTATCGGGATTTCCCCGGATGAACTTGGGAAGTTCAAGTTCTCAATACAAGTTTATATTATATTTCGTATTTCTCAAACGAAAAATAAACATTTTTGGAACTTCAAAAAAATTATATTATAAGAAAATTTATGAGCTTACTTTAGTTTTAAAGAAATATACATCCCTTTACTGACACCCCGTAAAATAAAGAAATTGTTGCCAATCACCTTTGCAATCTATTTGGTTTCATTAACTTTACGTTCGAAGATAATTTTTTTTCTAGTAGTTACACGCGTATTTTTTTCGTTTATTTTCCATATCGAAATCAAATGTTAAAAAAAATACGAATATTTGCACAAAACTAAGATAAAAATAATCAATTAACAAAAATATTAAATTTAATGAAGTAGAGCAACTTTCACTTCGGTATGAAGGAAAATCGAGCGTAGAGCACACGTCAGAACGCTCCGGCCCAAGGAGCGCGACTAAAGAAATTCGCTAGGATTTTTACTTATTATTTTAAATATTTTTTTAATATTTAAAGAATTATCAAAATTCAAAAAAAAAAATTTTTTAAAGGATTAATACTCATTGGTCTTCAACCAACTCGAATAAATTAATGGAAAAAATAACTTTTAGCAGTATTTATCAATCGATTTTGTAAGGCAAAAAATGGGAAATTTAATGAATTTATAACGTCCTAATTAAGAAAATCATAAGTTTTTCGGCAATTGTATTCAGCAGTTTTTAATAACGACTATATAAGGATAATAATGCGCTGATCAGATTGTGTAAATTGTAATCGGTTGCAACGTAGTGAGTGCACAAACTTAGCTCGAAATGTCTTTGGGGGAAAGAGACTTATCTTTAAGGCCTGATTAAGGTAACATAAAGTAACTTTATAAATGTGAAAAAATTCACGCGCATTGCGTATATAACACTAATTGATAAACAAGAAAAAAAAATTCAGTTTATCATTTCATTAGCCGGGAAAAAATTGTCAAATAACTTGTTGAAAACGCAATTTTGCTAGACTGCAGCCTTAATATAAACAAACACTCGAGTCAACTTCAATGCTCGCGCGCGATTCATGCAATTTTCTAATTAAAATTATAAAATACGTGTTGAAATAGCCTGTAGTTATCAGTATTACTTGTGAGTGTTAAAATGAACAATAATTATAATGTGGCGTTCATTAAAAAGTGTGTTAAAACGTTACAAATTCGGCTTGAATGTAAAGCTAATAAGAAGCTAATAAGGGACCGCCACGGCCTGAACTTGATCTTACGCAAAAATGTACGACAAAAACGAAAACATATACGCGTGTGTTTAAATCTGAACAATATGTGAAAACACCGTGGTTGTGTGGTTGTGATGAAAGCAACAAACTATTTTGTTTTCCGTGTCTTTTATTTAAAGCGGGCGCGGCCGGCGGAGGTGAGAGTGCTTGGACTGAAACGGGCGTTGACGACTTAGCTCATCTTTCAATCAAGATGAAAAAACATTCACAATCTCGGTACCATTTGTTGAATGAACTGCAATTGGCGTCTATCGGACGACAAGACATTCGTAAAGCACTAGATTCCGCGTAGGTACCGAAAGTCAATACGCGAGTTCAATGACCGTGTCGATGAAAACAGACATATTTTACGAAGGTTAATAGATTGTGTCGTATTTTGTGGTGCATTTCAAATTGCTTTATGGGGACATGATGAGTCTTCGGAATCCCTGAATCCCGGAATCTATATATATATATATATATTTAATAAATTGTACTGATTTACACCATGTATTTTCAGTGTTTTATTTCAAGTGAACACCCATAAAATTTTGTCACGAGCCGCCTCTGCATACTAACCCTTCAAACTAGATATTACAAATTATTTACTTACCTCCTACTTCAAATAAAACTTTTTTTGTAAACGTTTCATGCAGTGAATTTTGAGAAGATTGTACGTAACGGTGAATTTACATCAAACGAGCGAATGCTAATTTTAAACCCACTATGTCAAATTCTTTTACTGTAAACAGGCGTAGAGCATTCGCTAAAGTAAAAGATTCTAACAATGTTCTAATACTGAACAACATACTGAATGCGAGTTTTCGATTACACTAAAAGATAACTGAAGAATGCTCTTGCTCTAGCTCTATGTTCATTTGCTAAATTAGTACACCAATTTTTGCGTCAACCATCTTCTAAGTAAAAATTTTATATTACTTTTTAGTCCTTCAAACTAAACATTACAAATCATTTATCTTTTATTTCTTTAGAATTTATTTGGTAAACGTTTTATGCAGTCAAAACAATTTAAACTAAGTTTAAATTAAGTTAAAGACCGTAATCTGTTTGTGACAGTTCAACATTAACTGACAAGTTGAAACATAAATCTAAAGATAGCCATACAAAAGCAATAAGCAATATTCGGTTATAATTATAATCGACTATACAGCTCTAGTTATTTACTACTATCAGTAGTAATTTCTTATTTTGACATGCAATAGTAACATATTCTAAAAACATTAAGTACTTTAAAACTGAGAAGAAACGAAAAGGTAAATAAATTATATTTCTTAACTAGCTGTCCGCCCCGGCTTCGCCCGTGGTACATATTTACGTTTTCTTTACATAAGAACCATCCTCGTACTTCAAGGAATATAATAAAAAAAGAATTATCGAAATCGGTTCAGCCGTTCTCGAGCTATGCGCTTACCAACACATTTTGCGATTCATTTTTATATTATAAAGATGTATGTACTGTGGAGCTTCCCTTATTTGAGCTTTCATTGAAATATACTAGAAGTATATAACTAAAGATACAACTAAATATTAGATAAGACTTCTTCTGATACATGAAAATTATTGCATACTTAGATAAATATTTTGACAGATTTTAACAAAGAACTTCCTTCCTTCATAATACCTTAAATTTAAAGTTACATTTTACTACATTGTACCTATGTCAATAAATTCCATACACGCGATTCAATTTCGTTAGTAGACGTTAAACTTTCGTAATAAACTTTAAAATCCTTTAATATACTTTAAAATCGTTCGCAAACTTAATAATCTTTCCGTGAGTAATAAAAGTGAAGTGGCTTTGTTAGTTTTTTCTTAAACTGCGATATTAATCCATAATCGACAATATTGCAGGTATATGAAACGAGTTGTTAAAATTTTATTGTTTTGATCATGTTTTTACGGTGACATAAAGTATAAGTGTTCCTAGTGATAGCAAAATAAGAGCACTAAACTTAGTTTAATTAGGTACTAGCTGATGTCTGCGGCTAGGTTGGCGTGGTTACAGAAAAACCCATGGAATTTATATGTTTCACTACGGTAAGATAGGCTTCGAGTAGGCTAGATAAATTTGGTCGCGGAAGAATTTGGTCGCGGAAGAATTCCAACAAATACCCGCGGCCCCATCATTAAAGCGGCTCGACGGAACACAGTGGGGTTTTAGTCGGTAAGAATCCGACATAACCCACGGCTCCTTCCCCGGGGGCAGTGGGTATCTTTGGAAGATTTCCCCACTATAAAAAAAAAAAAAAAAAAAAGGCTAGATAAATTTGATATTGCAATTAATTAATATTAATAAAATAAATGCATTGGTGAACACTAGATGCTTATTGCGTTTTGTTCTGCTTTTTATTGAATATTGTTATTTACTTTGCATTATTTCTAGAACCAGTCTACAATCGGTAGAGATACCGTTGAATATACTTACAAAAAAAATATCGGAAGATATAATCTCTCCTTTTTTGAAGTGAATTAAAAAATAAGCTTAGCAGAATATAATGTGGTTAAACGATATTGAAACTTATGAAGTGCTTGCACAATGTTTTATACAGATAAAGTTTCTGAACGCATCGATCAAAGATACTGTTCAAAGTTTTACGTTATGCAAATATAGCGATATAATCCCTGAATCGCGCAATTAAAGTGTTGAATTTTATTAACTACTAGCGGTCCGCCCCGGCTTCGCCCATGATACATATTTACGTTATCTCTACATAAGAACCATCCTCAGAATTCAAGGAATATAATAAAAAAAGAATTATCGAAATCGGTCCACCCGTTCACGCGTGATGCCGTGACCAAGGAAAACGAGTTTCATTTATATATCCATACTAATATTATAAATGCGAAAGTAACTCTGTCTGTCTGTCTGTTACTCAATCACGCCTGAACTACTGAACCAATTTGCATGAAATTTGGTATGGAGATATTTTGATACCCGAGAAAGGACCATAGGCTACTTTTTATTGCGAAATATGTACCACGGGCGAAGCCGGGGCGGACCGCTAGTAATATATAAGATCATATTCGTATTTGCATCTATCAATAAATTTAAGTTTAGCTTGATCCTTGAAGTAATTGTGCAAATCTGTGGTAATGGTAATTTCACATGTTCTTAATTGATAAATATTTCATTCTGTTATACCCTGTCAGTCTGTTTATTAAGAACCTTCTATATAAATGAGACTCAAATCACATAAAGAAGCAGCATCAACAATCCAAAAATGCAAAATGCAAAACACAAGCTAAAGAACATTTTAAACGCCAATAATAATTTATGTAACAATACGTCACACAACTCTAAACACGATTCATCTTAAAAAAATCTTATCCCCAGCTATAAATTTAAACCTATCATTTCCTTAAATCCATATCTTTGAAATTTTATACCAACTGTTCAAAGTTGGAAGCAAATTCGCGATATTAAACCGACATTCCTCGAGACGAAATATTATATCCGAGCTTTCAGCCGTTCAGTTTTAAGAGAACCAATGATTTATTGCGAAAGCAATAACGTGAAAAGATATTTTTCGTACAATTTATATCTTAAGTTTTAAGAGTTAATGTAATAGCGCAATTTATGGTTTTGGTTTCACATTGTATTGTAAACAACGGGACCTAGAATCATAATATTATGTTAATGTTTGAGTGTAATGACCCCGAATTTCTTCGTTCACTCTATGGTAGGGATTAATCAAGGGTAACTTATACTTTAAAAAAAATATTAGATATCGTCTCAACATAACAGCAAATTTTTTTTTCACATTTACCAGAATATATGATTCACGGCTAACTTCGTAATAACAATTTAAAACTACACCATACATATTATAACATCAATTAAATCAACTTAAGCGCTTGCAGAAAACGTTGTTTACTACTTTTTAACCGACTTCAAAAAAAAGGAGGAGGTTATCAATTCGGCCGGTATGTTTTTTTTTTATGTATGTACACCGATTACTCCGTGGTTTCTGAACCG
>CAJQZN010032811.1:0-24745 GCA_907164685.1 Colias eurytheme
TTCTAATACTTCTTAGTTTTCTCAATACGGCAGATAACAAAGAAGTTATAATAAATTGAGTGATTTGAAAAATTATTATCAATTTCTTGGTCTAATGCCAGATTTCATGTTCATTTAGAAATTTGGAATTGTAGCCTTCCTAATATTAATGGTGAAGTCATAATTAATTAAATAGCTTTTTACATAATTTCTCACTTCAAGGCTTTCACTCTAGAACATGAAATAAGGATACTATTATCACTTAATTTAAAAAAATGATACTTTAAAATTTTAGGACTTTGCTTAGAAACTACGAATGTGTAAGCATCTATTTTTTGTGCTCTTCGACGTCGCATTGTTACTATCGACTCTACATTGGTATAATCTTATTCTATTTAACTGAGTTGAGAAACTGTTAGTCGATAAGCTGAATGTTCGAACTAAAACATGAATGGTGACGCTAAACGCATGCACTTGTAAATATTATCATGTAAGTATATATAATTAACCTTGCAGAAGGCCACGGCAAGTGTCGCGACATTTGGAGTGGGGCCAATACAATAATAGATAAGTACTTAATTCGGACTAATCCTATTTGATTCGGGAAACCGATTAATGAAATTGGAAAATCCCCATTTGCGTATTACTTCAAAAGTATTCGAGTGAGCGTAGACTGCTAAGTAGTTTTAAATTCAATTCGGAATTTGCGCGATTAGGTCTCTTAAGCGAATTGATAATCAATTATTATTCATTTCCCTATTTCTATAATATACTTAATACTTTTTCAAAATTACACGTTGTTTTTACTTCCGTCATGAAGATAAATAGTATTGAAAAACTTTCGAAATTACACTAATTACACTAATTATAAAAAAGCAGACAAGCTTACCTTCATATCATTATAGGATGATTGATGAGCACGTTCAGTAAAAACTGCCTTATTTCATACAAAGTATAGATTAAAAACACAACCTTATTAACACGGACATTAACAGATAACGGGGGTTTTCAGTTTCTATTAGTACTAACGATTCAGGCACTTTAAAGTTTAAAAATTAAGAGTTCCACGAGCACTTTATGCAATCGGATCAAATTGATACAGAAATGTTGAAGTTTACGGCTGAAGTTTTACACCTGCAACAAAAGAAACAGTAGTTTAGTGGAATTGCAAACATATTTACGAAACCGCTGAAAAATTTCGTTCTCTTGCACCTATTAATTATAGTTCTCTCAATTAAATTCACACATTTTCATATAAGATTATCCATATTGCATTCCGAAAAGACCTTTTATAATAATAAAAAAAACTATCAAATTACACTTTAGATTTACTACTGACCCATTTTTATATCTAAACCCTTTTAAACATTATTTCAAACTGTAGACACATTCATTGAGATCCAGATAAAACGCAAAACATAAAGGTGTGCTAGATTACGGTTCTAATAAAAAAATGATCATAAATCTTTTCTTATCTTTCCTAAAGTTGGCAACACACACTTGATTTATCTTCGTGAAAATATACTTATAGGCTGTTTTGATGTAGTACCTTTCAATTTATTTTGATATTCAACCTAGAATAAAATTAATCTTAATGTGTGTTTCTTGTGTAAAGTTAATCATAATTTCTTATAGGTAAAAAATTAAAAATGATATCTAAAAAAATGTAAACTGCCCAAATAAAATAAAAGGATATAACATGGATATCAAAATATAATAGATTTCATACTATAGATACAAATGTATAAATTAGTTTATAAATTACAACAACATTTGTCCTGGACCGGAGAATTTTTCTAGTTCAATTTGTCGTAATTGCTTTTCAGTCGATATAAAATAACAAAACAGGAAAACTGTCGGGCCGACGCGGACGGTACATCGTTTATTGCATTTTCTTCCGATAAGGACCGTTTCTGTAAATACACCCGCTTGTCTATTCATAAATTCCATAGCCATAATCTATTTACGGATATAAAAATATTCGGCCCCATTCTGTACGCCGTAAAAATATTATATAACTCCTTTCGTATCTTATATTATCTCTCCGATCGAAATATGACAATTAAAAAAAAATAGGCAGAAGTATCCAATAGGATATCTTACATAACCAACAACAGTAATCATTGAACGAATCTATCATGAATCTTATTTTCTTATGTTATTTTCCTTATGAAAATATTGGCAGCGAATTTTCGTTATATGCGGTGAAACATAGATATTACCACATCTCTAGAGCCTAATTTTCATTAAAGTATTCTATTATACTGATTCAAATAGGTATAGCGTATAAATAGTACAGTTTCTTTAAATAATGTATTGAAAGCGTACATTGCGTACATTTAGTTACCCAAGATCATTTATAAGAAACTTCATTCCTCTAAGTGCAAAAAGCTTAAGTTTTTCATTTGAACCGCAAACTAGCTCGGGTAATTTTCAGCAGATCAAGTCGGGTCATTCAGGCGATACAAAGGCCGCCAGCAGTCGTACTAACTAGGTTCGAAGCCTTGAAAGCAATTAGGCGGAAGGGGAAATTGCATCTCTTGGGTATATCTCCCAAATTGCCCCAAACGTCAGCAACGCTCGACTAAAAGTGACACTTTGGCCTTTCTATTAGTGACTCGGACCTCTGAATTCCTTTTGTTATGACTTTCACTTCAGAACTAGGAAACAACTTACTGAAGTTATTTCGCGCAGTGCAAGTTTTGAAGGATTTATTATTTTTTCGACTGGTGAAATTTTCAGCATGTTTTTGTACTTTGCTGTAAATTTTTTAACTCATAATTTTGTATAATATATTTGTTGAAATAGGTACTTAATAAGTGAAACTTTCATGGCGGGCGTTAGCTCTTGTTCCACCCTGTGTCACAGCTAACAAGCTTTTAAGGGTGTCATCGTAATAATAAGTTTATTTACATTATGGTATTTCGTTCCAAACTAATTCCAAACAAACAATTTTGAACTTTTGATTTGATTTTAATTTGAAAGCCAAGCTACATCAACCAAGCAATAATAGGAAAGAAAGTTATATACAGTTATAATTATTCATTTTGAGTTAGAACTTTAGAATAAAACCAACAATATCTATGAAAATAACCAACAATGAAATGCCAAAGCATAACAAATAAAGTGAAACTTATAGGGAAAATCATTTTAATCTATATGCATAACTGTATTACTCTATAAGTATAGAAAACACCAAGTGTTAAAGTCGTAAGTAACTAAGTATAAGTTGGTCGTTGGTAATGTTTGTCTAACCTGACTTCGTGCTACCTTAGTGTGCCCTTTCCTTGCGGTTACCTCGTTAGTTTAATGTCTTACGATACACAAATTTAATTTAGAACTGCATGATATACATTCTAAATATTTCTAATAGTATTATTGTAGAGAAAATGTAGAGCATAAACAAAAACGAACTATAGATTACGTACAAAATCGTAAGTAAATGGACATATAGTACAGGCAATTGAAACCCAGTAAGATAATAACTAAAAGAAAAGGCAATCTTAAATGAACAACTCTCTTAAATCATTGAAATATTACACAGTCATTATAAAGTATACTTATTCGTGGTATTTTTTTATGATTTATTAAAAATACATGTGAAAAGTATGACCAGCATTAAAAAAGATAGGTAAACACTGCATGAGTAAAACTGCGGAATTGCGGATGTTTTGCTTAGTATCGGTTACAGTTATTAACACTAAATTTCCATCTACAAAAACGTTCGTGTAGTTTAAAATACGCGTGGAAGAAAAGCAATTTCCTCAATAACTTAAGATAAAATTAATAGAATATCATCTGTTCGGAGCTCTCAATTCAATCTGTATTTTTATTTGTACTGCATTGCAAAACCGTGATATAGACGGATATTTTTATCAACAAAACATCCAGTTCATAAACAACGTTACCAAATGAAACTGCAATCCAAATATCAATACTCGGCGTTTTAATCAAGTTGCATAGACAGATAAACTGCTCTCAACAACGCTGTACCACGTTTTATTAAAAATTTAATGTTCCTTTATACTGAAATTTTAATTTAAAAAAATATAGGAATATTAGTAAACATGGTAGGTAGTATCGTACTTTGTCTGAAGGTACAATGAAAGCAAAGAAAGCAGATTATTGAAATATGTATTCTAATCTGTATGAATCTTTCGGTTATGTTCTATTAGCATATTATGTACTTAGTTATGTAGTGGATTACCAAAAGTATATAATATGACTACCTAATATGAGTGAAAAATGTATATAAGTCAGTAAGAAGCAATAAATATGACCGGTTTGCGAAAATTCTTATGTAGAGCTTCACAATGGTTACCTACATGCTTCACGAAATTCCTAAAAAACCTCACCGGCTCACGTATCTTTTCCTAATATCGTGATATCTTTCTTGACTAACACAGTATAATATATTGTTACCTCAAAAATGAATAAAAAGAGCGATACATTACACGGGTGTCACGACCCTTGGAAATAAAGAAATATCGAGTAAAATATAGCCGAGCCATCCCTAAGATTGGTCGCGCTCTCTGACGTTTCATTATAATGCAAAATTTATGTAATTTTAAATGCGTTAAAACAAAATGTTTCTAATAATTCTGAAATACTTTCTTGCAAAAGAAACGCGGACGACACTTGGCATGTGGCCAGTATATATCGCTCCTTTCTTTCTCATATAGTTCTTTTAGATTAAATTCATCACGTTTTACGACATACTGTAAATAACATTAAAATTATAGAGTGTTGAGATGAATACATCATTTTGAATAAGTAAAATTAATAGATTTTATTCATTATATCACAATCCTGAAATGGCTATGTAGAGCGATCTGAATAAGGCTAATAATACTTATGTAAAAATTCTGGATGCGATTTTTCTTACCGGATCTCAATTATGACTTCCTCTACCTTTTCCAATCGAAAAAATCACTACCTTCCTTAAAGATAAATACAATCGGGGGTCCAGGATGATGCTAGCGGCATTTCCTTCGAAAAGGCTACGGATTGAATGAAAAGTGTGTCTACGTGAATAGTATATATGAGGGTATATATGAGCTGTGGGATGCGGATTGAGTAAAAGCTCTTCGTATACCTGGTGGTGGTATCGAGCTCAACATACGCGCGAGTACGATCGGGCGGGAACGACCCGCGCCGGCGGCTTGCAGCGAACGACTGCCGCCCGGGTCGCGCTACCACCGCGCCGTGGCGCCACGCATCGCCTGCACTGACACCACGCACCGGCCACCACGGCTGCACACCACCGACCACCTGCTCCTGCTGCAGCCTCACGACGTAAATATCGATGTTTTTTTATGAGAAACCGTGAAATACAGCTGCGGGGGTAGCACGCACCGCGCGGGGCGGGGGGCCGATCCTGCGCGCTGCGTCACGCATCTTCGAGGGTTTCTTGCGTGATCCCGCAACCCGCCATCTGCAGAGACGCAAGCCGCGGGGTCACACGTCCCCGGACCGTTTTAAACCACGCAACGAATTATAATAACAATGTCTATCCTACCTATTTCAGTTTTAAAAAAGGTTTGCATAATCTTCGTTTGTTATCTTATGTTTTACATCAATACCTATGAATGATTGACACGTATATTAGAAAGGAAACGCTTCTTTTTATCTCATTATTTTAGTAAATGATTTTTTTCCCGAAATAATTCGATTGAAAAAAATATGCAAAATGTAAATTACCTACAGAAATTGACTAAAATTTTCTCGTTCCATTGAATCCATTGGTGAAAACAGAATGAAAATCGGTGCAGTATTTTTTTACTTTATCACAAACGGACAGGAAGACACGCTTTATCCATTAAGATTATGGAAGAGTTTATGGAAGATAGACGAATGGATACAATTTTATGAATTTTGTGTAAGATATTACAGTTAACAATAAACTTTTTGAGCTAGGATATTTCTTTTGAATTGCGATGAACTGGCGTCGAGAACTGGTTCAAATAGCCTCAGATCATCTTAGTTTGAAAGTCAAGATTGCAAAATTCAGATACTTACTCGGCTAATTCTTGCTTACGTATTTTTTTTGTATTGGTACTTTATTTCAGAATTCAGATACTCTGAGAGTTCTTGCTTACGTTTTTTTTTGTATTTATACTTTATTTCAAATAAATGTACCATATGCAAACTTATATTTGTAAGAAGGTTTACCTGATTACATTATTAATTAAAAAACGTACTTAAAAAAATATAAAAGTCATTCTTAGACTACCTTACACCTTTCGTCGTCTATACTCTATCCGTTTTCGTCATTTCATTATTAAAAAAAAAATTAAGGTTAGTAAAATCAAAGACTCTATCTAAATTGTACTCGCTCATGTTTCGTAGTTTCGACAAGGACTTATGACACTCACAACAAAATGTAGAGCAATGTTTGTTTTGTTAAAATTATGTTCAAAATGCTATCAGGAAATTGTACGGACAACTAAATTTATAGGTATGTACTTATAGTCTATGCGTGCTGAGTATGTTTACAGTATTTTACACATAATTATAACACTAAGTTTTCTCTTGATATAGAGCTATTATATTATAGAGCTATTAGTGATCCGAAGAATGTTATACCTAATTATTTACGAAGAAATAGGGGAATTTTTGTCCTCGTATGTATAATATTAAAAAAAACAATATGCCTATTTAATTTCTTTGTTGAGAGAGCTATTAGAATTAATCTCTGTGATTATTATAGCAACTACACACTAGATACAGTATTATGGTATTTAATATTCATATGCTGTTACACAGATTGTTGATCACATAGATTTTTCAATCGACACTCAAGCGAAGCTCCGACAGCTTGGCGCCGACTTGTATGCCAGAAAAGCAGTGTGCCAGAGTTTTTATACCATACCATAAATTTGTTTAATTACAGTAAACAATGGCGAAATAGATTGTCTTGAATTAAAAAATATAAATAATGACCATGTTTCATAATTCATCGCAAAAAAAATGTGAAGGTACGGTCTACTGTTTTGTGATTAAATAGTTAATTAGGTACATAATTAAGTATATTATTAAAGAATTTAAATTAATAAACATTATAAGTGGATAGTAGGTATAAGAATATTTAAATGATATTACTTAAAAGCTTCCTACTGTCTAAGCAGATATTTTTCATTTTATTTATAATAGTAAAGTAAAAAAATTATTTAAATATATAAATAACAGTCATAGTTATGTTGGGTTTATTGTATTCGCAACATATTTGACGAAACTAAAGCGCGCCTTCCACAATACAACTTGCTGCTCTACAATTCTACATAACCAAGATAGCACGGATACAAAGGAAAATAAACTACATAATATATGAACATCATTCGTATATTGCAATAACAAAAGTTGTACAAGATTGTAAAACAAGAACATTGTCGAAATACTTGAAACATTGTTGTATATTTGTTACGCAGGTTTACAACTGCCGGGAATAGGTGGGCCTTTATATCGAAATGTGAGCTGCACTATTCTTTCTGCTTCTCGTATTCCACTTAAACGGGCACCTGATACTGTTCCATTATGACCAGGGACCGTTGCTTCTCCAGCAAATAGAAGAATTGGTGGCACCGGTTCACTTGGCCCAGGAATTGGACAGGCCAGAGCTCGTTGAGCCGATCCATCAGAACCCGGACAGTCCAATGAAAATGCCCCTAAAAAGTAGGGATCTGAAGACCAACCAGATCGTAACACTGTCATTGGATATGGTATGTTCGGGTTTTGTGTATACATCTTTAATACTTCCGTAATCCCTTCGGCTACATCCCTGTCACAAATACCTTCCATCATAGTAGCTTCTTTCCCTGCTACCAAGACGCTCAGGACATGTTTACTGTTAGGCGCTACTTCTATGGACTGTATTCCATTAGTCCAATCCGTGCGGCCACACATTGTATGTGGATTCATTTGAAAGTTTAAGTTACCTTTATGCCAGAACCAAAAAGGGCGACAGTATTCAAGGTAAATCTTATTGCACGCACCCAAACCCAAACCTCTAATAGCGTTCACTTTAGATGCTGGAAGTTCAGGACAAAATAATCTTACGGCATTTGAATATAAAACACCTATTGATGTTGTTACAATAACATAGTGTGCTGGAAATTCTTCTCCGTCCGTTGTACACACAACTGCAGGATAACCTGATCTCATACAAGTGCCCCAATAAATACAGCCGACAGGTTTACAATATCGAATCGCACCTTCTGGAATTTGCCGAAGCAAAGGAGCTAAAATGCCCACCAGACCCAAGGGTACACGTACTTCGCCTCCTGGCATATTCATAAAGCATCCTAAATTATCAGCACAGAGCATTCCGATATCATCGCCAGAGCGAGCATTAAGCATATGCGAGAGGCCGAACATAATTCTCGCTGCATCGTGTTGTTGCTCTTCAGGATATTCATGCAATTCTTGTTGTATCCTCAAGCTCATAAAATTGAGGAGAGATCCTTGTTGTTTATTTCCTCCTAAACAATAAATTTGTGCAGCTTCTTCTTCAATTTGACGAAATTTATGATAAGCTGTTATAGTGGGTGGGAAAGGTATTTTACCGCTGACAGCGCTATTAAATAAACCGCGCGTATGTTCGGCGCCAGGCACTCCCGGCCGCGGTGGATTTTCTCTTGTTGATAATGTGTAAATTGGATGAGTTGAAGTATTGTCTGGTTTCCAGCTGGCACCCATTTCAGCTACGATATCGCCGAGCCAACATGAAAGAATGCGCCCGCCGGGCCTAATGAAAAACAATACAAAAATTACCATTGTGCTAGTTTGTTTGTGAATGCTTCCAGCATAATAAAAAAATGGCCTACATTATTTAAGTTTCAGTTGAATCGTGGAAAAGAAAACGATTAATTTATTATCTTTATTTATAATGACTAAAAATAAAGAACGTTGAAGCTTGTTGTTTCAATATTTGTTTCTTCTTTAATGCCTTTAATACAATATACAGGCACTAATTATTTTATGTTTGTAGATAGAAGCCAAGACTATAATGCGAGTTAGATTCGAGGCAACATTATGCGCTATTTATGTAAACATGATACGTTAAATAAAATAGGCAATACGACAACATTCCAATCCAGAACGTTTCGTGCGCAAACTCGTGTTCGTTGATGACATTGATAAACTGAAGAGGAAAATATAAAAACCTTTCATAAGCTTCCAAAACAACAACATTGTTTATTCCCCGCTGTGCCAATCTTGCGGCCGCTGAAAGTCCGGCCATGCCAGCTCCAATGATCACTACACGAGGCTCTTCGAAACATTTTTCGGGGTCACACGCATCTACGGCACATATACCTCGATCATCTATATTAGGACCGCAATCAAAGACTACAGGAGAATTATCTGATTTCCTGTTAATAAATAAATCATTATAATAAATCTATTGCATTTTATTAAACATATGTAAAAATCGCATTACAAACTAACCATCGTCTGAACACTTTTTGGTAATACTTCAAGTGTTTAAAACAACATTTTTGAATAATTTTCATGAGTATATTTTATTGAATATTTACAAAAAAAGAAATTTTAAACAATATTAGAAATTATAAAATTTTGACAATGACGTTATATTTTACTGTCTCTCGTGCTTTTTCAAAGCATGATTCAAATGGAGGGGCCAAGGGAGGGGCTTATTGGTGTACTAAATCTGCGACTGTGATCTGCGAATATCATCACAACCATGTTTATTAAAATTCACACAATATATGCAAGCTAAATTAAGTATATTATATTCAATTATACGTAACTACCTACATTTTGAATAGAAGCAAAACACCAATAAAACAATCGTTTTTATAAATTATCTCATTTTATTATTCGAATTTCATATTATGCTAAAGAAAATGAGCATCGAAGTAAATGCTTTTTGTTCTATTACTTACTTTACAAATAAATACATTTGTTTTTATTTTTCTTGTAATCAAATACTTAAGGTAATAAATTAAAGTTTGTCAAAACAGGTTGAACAAAAATAGTCAACAATAATTATATTTTGTAAAATAAACTATATTCAGCACATCGTCAACGTCTTAAGTAGTAAAATTATTTTGTAAATAAATACAAACTTTATCTTAAAAAACAAAGAACACATATGATCCATATAATTTTATGTATACATCCATATTTTAAGTATATCTCTAGAGATTTTAAGCTCATTTTCTTTTAAACAGCAGCAGTGGCTTATGATCACAGTCTTTTACATAGTAATAATACTTTTTCATATAATTAGTTAAAACAATCCGTCCAAAAGCGGTCCAAGGTGTGGTAGAAATGTCGACTCACTCCTCTCAAAGAATGATTCTCGTCTGCATAACTCTGAAAAAGATAAAAAAAAACATATTTTATTGTAGTATTTGAATATTATAGTCGCTTTAAACGAACAATTCAATTCAACCTTAATATTATATTTTCTTAGAATCTCTAAGGGTATGTACTATGTATGATACATACATGTACGTACAATTAATTACCAATATTTTTCTGTTATTGGTCCTAAGCAGATTTTATTACGACAATAGCTAAGTACGTACTCATTATATTATACGATACAATCTAGGTAATCGTTACGGTATTTAGGCGACATTCCTTTAAAAAAATAATGGAACCTACATAGTTTCTTTTACTTCGACATTTATTTTTATTGCCATATTTAGGACATTTCTCAAGTAACCATTATTCAAGTCTTACCATTTGTTCAAAAGGTATATCAGCTCTCTGCAATTCCTTGGCGAATTGCATGCTGTGTTGGAAATGTACGTTGTCATCCCCAGTGCCGTGGACCAGGAGGTAACGACGTCCTCGCAATTTGCCAGCCTGCGACATGAGATCCGACTGCCTGTACCCATCCATGTTCTCTTGGGGCGTGTCCATGTAACGCTCCGTGTAAATTGTATCTAAAATAATGTTTGATAACTGATAAAATGTAAATGTAGAAAGACGTAGAGAGAAACTAGCGGAAAAATTAAGGTATGTCTGTTTTTTTTTGCTTCACATTTCTGAATTGTGCACAACCGAGTATGGCTTCAGTTTGAGGTTTATTGATAGTCTTTCTCAGAAATATGCTAATAGGAAGAACAACACAATAACTTATAATTAATATTAATAATTGATATTTGATTACTCTCAATCTCTCCATAGTTCTATAATATTATCTATGTGATATTATAATTACAGTTTAACAACACTTTTCTCAACGCATAATTTGTAATTAAACTTGTAGGGTCAGCGAAAACGGGCCACCACCACAGCCACCGGTGGCCAGCAACAACCACTTGACACGTTTTGTCATATATTTTGTCGCGGACACTTCTGTAGCGAGTGGCGACCACTAGTCGAGCACCTGTGGCTGTGGTCGTTGGCCCGTTTGCGCTCCCTATAACTCTTACCATAATAAAGCCAAGACGTAACAGGAGCGACAGCAGCGCCACACGCGAGTAGCTTCTCGTTATCTTTGACCAGCATCATGGTGGTCGCGTACCCACCGTAACTCCAGCCCCACACACCGATCCGCTCACGGTCAATGAATGGATGCAAGTCAAGTAATCGTCTGAAAAAGATGAATAAAATAAAAATTCAATTCATAATATTATTATATTATGAATTCAATTTTTTATTTTATTATTATTTTATTATTATATAATACTAGCGACCCGCCCCGGCTTCGCACGGGTGCAATGCTGATACTAAATACACTACAGAAAAATTGTGAACGTTGTATAATAGGTATAAAAATATAGCGGCCCGCTCCGGCATCGCACGGGTATAAAATACATAGCCGGGCGGCCGCAAACGCTACGTCCCGCAATTTTTAAATCTGTAATATCTTCGAAAACATTCACTTAAATCATACGGTGTAAAGGGCCATATAGATCTATATTAAATGAACAATGTATCCATGGTATTTAATTGGTTAAGGATTAATGCTGTATTGGTTAAAATCGCTTCGAAAATTAGCCATTATTTGTCGTAAAAAGTAAATGACAAAAAAAAGTTATTGTGGGTTATCCATAAGAGATAGACATATACCATCGCGGACTTTTCTGTAGACCTTTTCAATGTGTATAATACTTAGTACATTATTTTGATAAAACTTGTAGGGTTAAGCCTGCGTTTGCAATGTAAGCGGAATAAATGTAATTTTTTACGACATCACATTAGAAACCTCAAAAATAACAGTACTTCTCCACTACTTAATGGATCTTATTATACATATAAACCTTCCTCTTGAATCACTCTATCTATTAAAAAAAACCGCATCAAAATCCGTTGCGTAGTTTCAAAGATTTAAGCGTACAAAGGGACATAGGGACATAGGGACATAGGGACAGGGAAAGCGACTTTGTTTTATACTATGTAGTGATGATGTAATAACATACAGTTGAAATTAAATCGGAAAAATATGATATTAATTAATTATGGAAGTGAGTTATTTAGCATGTGGATTTGTAATTATTCGATTTTTCTATTTGTGAGGTACAAACCAAAAGGTTCATTCTTTTTGTTCGTATTAAAATTACAAAATAAATAAAACAAAAACAATATAATATCGATTGCCAACTTAACTATTGCCAAATAAAAGATCTGAATAAAAGACTGTAGTTTAACTTTTTTAGTTTTTGATAGTTTGTCACAATAAAATAAAATTGTATTATTCGCACGTTTAGATTACGATGAATTATTAAATCTATAAGTACCTGATAGCAGCCAAAGTGTCTGTAATCTCAACTGTCCCTAAAGCTCTGTTCAGAGCATGCATTGGTTCTAACCCCATTACTCCTGAACCTCGAACATCTATAGATGCCACTATAACACTCCTGTTCACTGATAGATAGGTGTTGTAATATTCTGAAAAAAAAAAAATTAATATTTACAACTGAATATTTCGCCACCGTATTTTAATCTTTGTTGAATAAAATTTTGACAAATGTAAATTTTTGTGTTCATATTTGTAAAAGAAGAAACATTTAAAAATAGGATTCGATATTCAATATATCGAATATAACTTGCATTAATTTGCATGCGGTTTTGATGTCAATGTACGCATTGTGTTGTATATTTCGAAACTAGAATACAGATGGTTTGGCTGAAATTAAAATAACAAAGTAGAATACACAATTTTGAACAATCCCTGACTTTACAAATAAAAATAAATAAGGACAGATTGTTTTTTTTTAAGACCACTTAAAATATTTTTGCAAAAATTGCAATAAAATTAATTAAAAACCGTACCCATATCAAACGCGTCCTTAACTCTGGATGTTCCTGGTCCAGAATACACTCTTACGATCATCGGATACTTTTTACCTTCCTCCATATCAGGAGGCAATTGTAATTTAATGTGTGACATAACCTTCTCTTCCAATGGCATCATATTGTACATAACCATGGGCATTTTATACTGGCTTAGTTTTTCAAGCAATCGAGCATTTTTTGTGAGCAGTTTGAAACCGTTTTTCTGCAATAGTAACAATGGTAATTAATATAGTTTGTACGCAGTACGAGCATTTTAAAAACATGATTATATTTTTGTTCTCGCAAATGTAAACATACCTGGGCTACATAGAAGTAATTTATCGGTGGTACATTAAATGCACTGCAAGTTAGAATAGCGTAGCTTGCGCCAGGAGAAAACATGCCGTCCACGTTGTGACAAGAAGGTTGGGTACACGTCATACATAAAATATTGCCTTTAGACACCGACCATAATTGTCGTTGCCAAGGTACATTTGCTGGTGAAGCAATGAAAAATATCGTATCCGTTTCTTGATTCCAACCCAAAATCTCGGTAATCGTTGAGTTGCCGGGCGATAAGTCCTCCGTCTCTAGAGTTTCAAAGTCAAACCGCGTGACGTGAAAATATCGCTGACCGTCGTATTCCTCTGGTTGTATTTCCACCATTTTCGTACCATTTTCATTAAATAGCGGCTCACGTATATCGATCCAACCGTTTGGTTCCGTATGCTCCTTCAATACTGAGCATCTATCTTCTATCAGATCACATTTGACTAAAACGCTTACATTTTGTCTTCTGTTTAGCCATAGCACTAAGATATCATTATCAGTTGGCCAACTCACTCTACCCAAAATGTGATCTTCACCAATAACATCGACAGGTGCCTTAATAAGTATGGGATCACTTGTCGGCTCTTTTAATTTGTACACTCGTAGTTCTACCGCTGGATTTCGCCGACCTGCCTGACAAATAAAAATAACTGTCATAAAATGAAGATCGTGTGATGTGCCCTAACCACAGTTACGCTATGAATAACAATAGCTATAAATGAAGAATTGTAACACTATTACTCCATCGGCATTCGTGTCCAGGCATATTCTATTGAGAATTTACTTATGCAATATTATATCGAAAGACCGCTACTAACCTTGGGATATTTAAATTCAATCATTTTAGGATATTGATTCTCAAAGTCCAGGGGATTGCCATAGTATGGAAATACCGCAGATTCTACTGACGTGTCGTTATAAATAGCAACAGCCAAATTGGATCCATTTGTTGAGAACCACATTGCTTCTGCAGCATTCAGTATTTCCTCTAAAAGAGAAAATATATATTTAATTTTTAAACATAATATTCTCATACTAGCGCCCGCGCTATTCCTGTTAGCATTCTGATATATAGCCTATAGCCTTCCTCGATATATGTACTTATGGGCTGTCTAACACCGAAAGAATTTTTCAAATCGGACCAGTAGTTCCTGTGATGAGCGCATTCCGTTCAAACAAACAAACTCTTCAGCTGTATTAAATTAGTATAGATATTAGTATAGATTAAAACAATATAATGTATTCTTAATACCTTCATAGATCCAATCAGCAGCACCACAATAAACTTTGCCCGGGATGCCTTCAGTGGTCAATTGCCTCACTTTATCAGAATGTTCGGCATCAGGAATGTAAAATACGTTATTATCTTCCACATAGGCTATAGCTTGACCATTGTCCCATAACACAACTTGTAAGTGGCCATTTCCTATTTTCGACACCGTTCTACGAAATATAGTTAAGAATTTAATAATGTATCGTCACGGATATTTCACAGGTAATTCGATAATAAGATATGCTTCATTAAAATCTAATAAACATTTCAACAGTGCGTTGAATGACGCGAAAATAATATACTTAATATATTAAATATTATAGAATAAATGTTTTATTAAAGAGTAAGATTATTAAAACGTATCCAAAATCCTAGTAATTTAGTAGTTACTGCCTTTTATAGTTTTGAATTTTGCTATGGTTCTGATAGTCGTGAAAATTCGATTAATTCGCTTCGAACCGAGCATAACATAACAATTTGATTAAAATCAATACAAATTTTTAACATTAAACAAATACGCTTAATCCAACAAATTGATTCGCGTCACACACCGTGAAATATTTATGCTAATGAACAATTAAGACAACACTTACTTGCTTTCGAGGTTGTATACAGAATATTTTGCCAACGTCGAATATCGATATACCTGTAACGAGTTTTATTTACTATTATTTTAAATGATAAAGTCGTTTAAGAAAACCATTACGCCGGCGCACTATGGGACAGAACGGTTATACCATCTCAAAAATGGTTTGGGTCAAAATTGTCGTACAGACGATTTTTTGGTGGCATTACATTCCTGAATAAACGAACTATCCGATAAAATAGATGAAATTAAATTTTAATCAGTTTTATCTCATTAAAATTTCACAGTAAACCTGAGTAGTCATATTTTCTTACTTAGCACGTAATCTATTTCTGAAGTTTAACGTATGATAATTTCTAAGTTTCCCATTAAAATTAATATGTATCATACATTTTTGGATTGAATAGGATCTGAAATTTATGAATTAGTAAATATTTTATGCGAAATATTTTGCCACATTTTAATTTTAATTTTTTTGTGAATCATTGAATTTTATCATCTTTTTCATTTTCAAATTGAGTTTTCGTCTTTGCCGAAAGCTGCCGAAGTTGAGTTATTATGATTTTTAGATTCTTTAGTTATTCAAAATTCCAAAAAGGTAAAAAAAACCTGCGTTATTACTGCGCCTTTTCGAGCTAGATGCTGAAATGTGAAGAGAGGGAGAAAAAAATTATGTAAACCAATTTAACGTTTCTACTTGTTATTAAAATTCTAAATGACATATATGTATAACTTAAAATAGTTTTTTTTTACCTTCACACCTATGATAACAACATTAACATAATTAATTAATAATTATATTGTTGTAGAATCCATTGCGTTAATTGTAATCTGCTTATAGGTTAATTAATTTGTATGGGAATTTTTTTTTATCATTTTTCTCATTGGTTTTGCATAAGTTATTAAAACTCAGGTCCTATAATATAACCCCAACAATTTCAGCATTTATAACAAAGTATTGAGATACTTCTTCACAGTAATATAACTGTTGAAAGTCTAAAAATATAAAAATGAGTGTGTTTGTGTTCGCCGCGATATATGTCCGCTGTTAATAAGTTGTAAAATTCTGAAGGACTTGAAAAATATTTATTAGAAAATTTTCATCTATCAGCGGTGATATATTATATACATCACTGTATTCGTTATTTAGGCTAAATCACGTCCGAAAGGGTTCGCGTTCAGCTGCAATGGAAGAAACATCTTGCTGTATACAACAGATCCCTATATGTATATCCAGTATATAAAGACAACATATTTAAAAAAGACCAAAAATTCCAAAAGAATTGTTTGAAGAATCTTAATAGCTTCTGGTATTTAATAAGGAACAGTTGTTTTATTGTAACATTTTTAATATAGGTACTCAACTCAATAATTATTTTATTATTTTCTAAGTTTTATTTTTTTAAAGTATAAAGTCTTGAAATGTTTGTTTAATACATAAGCAATGTTTGTTCTGTTAAGATAAGAGGAAAATTATTAAATAATGTAAGATTTTTGTAAGAAAATTTACGAAAGTTTATTTGTATTTGTTTTTAAACAAAAAAATAAAATTACCAAAACAAAAATGGACTTGGTTTATTATAGCATAGTTATTCAAGAATGCGTATACCAAAATTCAAGTAAAAAGTACGAGAAACAAAAAAGTTATAGATTTTTGAGATGGTTTATACCGTTCTGTCCCATAGTGCGGCGTAACTAATTTAATCACGACAACTATTACCGCTTAAATGTCAGTGACTTACAATTATTATAAAAAAACCTTGACATATCAGACAGGCTTAAAATCTGAATTCCAAATAATGTAAAAGTATCTGCATACATTTTTTATATTATTATATGAACGTTTCATTATGTGAAGAAAGAATTTTCTTTTCTCAGTTACATGGAATGGAAAATATGCTAGAGCTAGAAAGTGACGTTAATAACTATCTAGTGTATTTTACGCAATTGAATTATTGTTTTCCCGCGCTTGTTTTCACAGAAGAAAGATTTAAAAAGAGGATATTACCTATTTCAGTGTTTGTACACATGGCTGGCGAAGTGAATCGCAACATGAGAAAATATGTAGGTAAATTTTAATCCTTTCGTATTGTCCTTTACACTTATCCTAAGTATTTTATTTTAATCCAAAAACATATTGTAATTATGCAGTATTCTCTAATGATACATAATTTGATATCCTTAAAACTATAACTATATTTTTGCATAGGTACCTTTGTCCGCTCCGAAACCAAAAGTGGATATTTTTGATCATTGGAAAAAGTTGACATCGCATATTGACTTAAATTCGTCTGAAAAAAAATATTTGTATGAGATATTAATGTATAAATTTACTAGAACAGGAAATAAATAAGACAGTTTGAATCTTCTAGAAATATTGGAACAGTACGAAAACTATTTCTGATCTCCATTAGGTATGCAATTTGCAATAGCAGTTTTACAAAATTTAAAGCTTTAATTGATATTTATTTATTTTTTTTACTCAGCTTTTTCTCAGCTTAGTTTTTGATAAATAAATGCACGGGATGCGAATAAGATATTTTTTCAGTCAAAATTACTTACCAATTCAGTTTCATTTATCAATTTAGTAAACGTATCTGTTTCTACATTGTATTTCTGTATCGCACCAGGTTCTGCTACTATATATTCGGAATCTGAAATAAATTTTGTCAATCGTAAAGAAAAAATGTTTTTTAAAAATTAATTAAAATGTCCTGTCCAGGATTTTTTTAGTCAACCCATCTTTAATAGATTTTTTAATAGACTACATCTATACTAATATTATAAAGAGGAAAAGTTTGTAAGTATGTATGTAAGTATGTATGTATGTATGTATGGTTTTCACGCAAAAACTACTGGACCGATTTCAAAAATTCTTTCACCATTAGAAAGCTGCATCTCTACTGAGCAACATAGGCTATATTGCATTTTCAAAAAAATTAGAGATCCTTACCAAAAATGCAATAATGTAACCCAAGGTGTAAAAAAATCCTCAATAAAACTTCTGTCATCGCGTGCGCTGCGGAATCTATTGAAGATAGAACAAAAAAATGTTCTACGGTATTATAGAATGGATCAATATCTACAAGAAAGTCCGCGATACCATATGTCCATCTTCAGTAGTTATGTTACTACAACAACTTTTTTACGTTTTCAAAGTAAATAAAAGTGCCGACAGTAATCAAACCATGTTATCCATACACATATATTAATCCTTATCCCATTAAATGATGTTTTATTATAGACTGTTTCAATACCAGCAAAATACTTTTTAAATGAAAAGAATTGGATATTCCATTCAAAAGATATAACGAATTTTTAAAAGTGTCAATCTACAGAAAATAGTAGGTATAGGTACTGTTCGAGCAGGCCGTAGTGCGGGGGTCACGGAGGAATTCTACCAATATGCGTCTTGACGGAACACAGTGGGGTTTTGGTCGGTAGGAATCCGACATAACCCACGGCCCCACGGGACGGGGTAAAGGTGATTTTCATACGTAGACCTATATAGTAGACTTTTCACTATAACGATATCGCTATCTATGCGGGTGAAACCGCAGGGCATTGCTAGTTTATTATAAAATTGGTCTCATTCTATTATCACGCCGGTGAAGGTCGACCTATATTCGGATCTTAGACTACAAGTTTTGAATAAAGATCTGTAAATTTTGTGCTAGTTGTTATTTTAATTTTTGCTCGACAATTGCCACAGCCGTTAAAGCACACGGAAGATAGACACAGGCAATTCGTGTATGGAATTATTCATACAAAGGAGCTGACGCAGTTATGTGCTATAAATAAAAATATGTCGGGTTTTCCTTCCTGACGCTATAACACCAAAACGCACCAACCGATTTTCACGGTTTTGCATTCGTTGGAAAGGTCTCGGGCTCCGTGAGGTTTATAGCAAAGAAAAGGTGTCTCTGGTGGCGAAACGGAGTTCGCGCGGTTTGCTAGAGTGCTATAAATGTATACTTCTAATCAAAAGATATACAAAGTTGTATGTTAACTGGGTCTATACATACATATATAGATCCTTATTAGTATACCTACCATAGCTATGTAGGTATTTAAGTATACTGATGAATACCTGATATCCATTGAACAGCAACTCTCTCGGGAACAAAATCTGCTTGAAGAGGCACTAGTTCTTCTAAAGTAAACGTTTTTAGAACTCTTTGAGCCACGGCACCATTTAAAGTTGCAATTATCGCCGTACAAATGATGTACATATTTGGTAACCTCGCCTGAAAAATAATGGCAGAATAAAAATATAAGAACATTTAAATACCTCAAAATATATTGATTATTGTGTATCCTACAAGCTAAATACGGTTACAATTCTTTATGACTCAAGTTTATCCTGTGAATTTTCATTCCAATAGAAAATTCTAGATAAAAATAAATATGTAATAATATATACTTATAGATAACTTTGAGAATATCGATTAATTTCTTTCATGTAAATTAATCTTACAATTAATTGTTATCCGTTCAAATATATTTATACGATTACTGTTATGTTTGAGTTTGTTTGAATTCATTGTTGGAAATCCAATATATAAAAATAATAGTTTGCGTTCTCAAAATATTTGAAACGGAGAAAGATGAAATATGATGAAAAAATTAAAAAACCTTAAAAATTATTGAAATAGGACGTATTGACATTTATAATAAAAAGAAAAAAAGACCTTAAATTTAAAATTATAAGTAAACCTCGATTAAAAAAACTGACGAACGGAAGAACGGATAATATTTCAGACTAGCTTCCGCCCGCGACTCCGTCCGCGCGGAAAAATTAAGATTTATTTATTTCTACGTATTTTTCCGGGATAAAAAGTATCCTATTTTATGCCCAGGATAATAAGGTATAAGTTTCATCGAAATCGAACCGTTAGTTTTTACGTGATGCCTTCACATACAGACACACAGACAGACAGACAAAAATTTTTTTAATCACATATTTGGGTTTGGTATCGATCCAGTAACATCCCCTGCTATTTATTTTTTCAATATTTTCAATGTACAGAATTGACCCTTCTACAGATTTATTATAATATGTATAGAAGATATAGATAACAAATAACATTTTTTTTCACAATTATATTGTTTATGTACCTATGCAATATTCATGCGATCATGAATTACGACATCATCATGCATCATCATCTGTCAAAAATGTTCTTTAGGAAACAATGGGCCCGTACATGGCCCGTACCGACTACGCAATTATCTTCGTTATTTATTGTTTCTTTTAGTTGTCGTATTTAAGTACGTAAAAGCCTTTGAAAACAAATTTATTATTGAATGAAAGATTGATGGCGGTAATAAGGTGTGTAAGTTTATTGAGAATTCGGTCAAATTCTTGGTAGGTTGCAACTTGCACATGACGTTATTTATGTAAAAAATATACCTGCCAAGAATAACACCCAAGGGTTGGTCAAGGTCTTCAGATCTATTCAGATCATTATAATTTAATTAATATTGTCGAATTAAAACATATTTAATCAAGTACGAACTTTATCCCCTTTCATGGACTTATAGTTGTATGACAATTGACACATAGGTAGGTATTATGACAAGAGTGATTCCCCGATCTAACACATACCTACAGGCTGCTTTTGTATCGTGGAATTGCAATTATTATTATTATAAGGAAAATATGGAAAGGTTGTGACAAATTCAGAAAGATTAAATATTTATAATAATTATGTATATTTAGATAAAAAAGCAAATTTACCAGATGACTCCATGACCTTCATAATAACAAACAATATGCGATTATATTTTTTTCTGCATATAAACATATTTTTAAATAGAAATTTCATGTGTAAAATATTTGAAAAACTTGCCCTGTGTATTAACCGTGCATGATTACTGGTAGGTCCTAAGTACCTACATTAGGAATAAACAATAATAATCTAATTTTAACGATACATTTTTATGATATTCTTATATATAAAAATGAATCGCAAAATGTGTTGGTAAGCGCATAACTCGAGAACGGCTGAACCGATTTCGATAATTCTTTTTTTATTATATTCCTTGAAGTACGAGGATGGTTTTTATATAGAGAAAACGTAAACATATACCACGGGCGAAGCCGGGGCGGACCGCTAGTAGGTAATAAAAATGCGAGACACATACCTATCTAGGTACAGAATATAAAATTGCTTACACAATTTAGACGATATTATAATGATAATATTTACTGCAATAACTAATTATAGAATTTATTTGTAAGCCATGGTAATAAGTTTTGCTCCTACGTTTTTAATCTCCACAAAAAATGTTCTTTTATCATAAGAGTTAAGACAAGAGTAATTTATTTTTAATGTGTATTTTATTGGCTATGCTAGTAATTGATTCTGTTCCGCAAGGCAGTGTTGAAATTGTTGAATCTTTTGTTAGTAACAAGCTGCAATTCTGTAACTTTGTTGACAAATTAGATATTCAGGTAACCTTTTACTTATCTCGCAATATATTCGTGATAAACTTAAAATCCCCGCGTTCAACAAATATACATTTACAGTTTACAGTTTAATAGACCCCATATACCTACGTAGACTTTAAAACACTACATTGGGTTCATAAAGCATCACATCATAACAATATTTGAAAACATTAAATATCCAATTATGAAGTCAATTATGAAGTCCATGAAGGTAAATTAAATTAATTAAACATCTTGACATTACTATCCAGAATGAATTTAATAAGCACTATTTCAACCAAAGAAAATCCAATCTAGCCACACACTAGCATTTTCCCTTCGCTTTGCTGCATTTTTCATTTATGTTTGACACTCACCATTTTTACGTGAATGGGCGCACAAGTCACAGCGAGTTTAATAAGTTAAGTGGTTCAAGTATGTAGTCATCACAAGTACATTACATCACACACAACCAAACAGCACAGCGCACGATCACTTACTGCTACTGGGCAGTTCAGCACTCGGTGCTGCGCGCGCGCACGTTACGAGATAATTTATTTTGCGTTTGGAATTTGGATGTATCGGATTTTTAAAAACGTAAACAATCATAATATCCTCCAGTTATGTTTACGTATAAAAAAATGTTAAAAATCAATCGTCATTTCTCAGAAACCATCACGTCCATACTTATATAAAAAAAAGAAAAAAAAAAGATTTTTTTTTCGATTATTTTGTGAGGTAATAGGGAGAGGAAGCCAATCACCTCAACAGAGGTCGATGGTCTGGAAATTAGTCTATAGATTATATCTCTGTCATACTGGTTTAAGTTTCATAACTGAGCTGTTGATGATATACGAGATTTAGAAAAAATGAAGATTCTCTTACTTTATTATACAATACAGGGTTTTATATTTTCTGAATGCCATCAAGGCTTAGGTACTCCGTCGTCGTCAATTTTCGTAGTACTTAGATACCTACATTTTAAATGTAGGTATGGTATAAACAATTAATTTCCTCTTAGATACACTGAGCATTTTTTAATAATTATCATATTTCTTTGAAAACACTTCCTCACAACAACCACAAAACAATACCTACATCTTACAAGGTTTCAAACCTCGTTAACATCGCTAAAGGAACAAAAGCGAAGGTGGTTAACATTCGGTGTCACTCGGCCACGCTCTAATTCCTACATTATTATGTAAATATTTATTTCAATACTTCTGATTTAAATTAACTGACAAATAATAATTTACTATTTGAAAATAACGGCATTGTCCACGAAGGATAGAATTTACTAGTCTAGCTGATATAAGTAGGCTGAGCATATTATGATGATTCTCAATTTGTTCAACCGTTTCAAAGATAAAACAGTTTAAAATTATGACAGAAAAAGTTGGCATTTTAATTATCTAGATACCTCTATTATCGCATAATTAAGTAATGCAAGTGCACTTGCATTAAAAAAACAAATACCTTAGACAATTTTAAAACCATAAGAAGTGTATTTTGTACTCAATTTAACAGAAAACAAAAAAACTAATAACGTAGGTATCGATTAGAACAAGAAAAGTTATATCTAGATCCTAAAGTACCTAAACAAGGAAGAAAATTATGTTTAATTCCTGACACAGACATAAGTAACTATATTTCTTCTCACAATTAATCTCTGCATATAGCATTACTTGTAAAACAATAATTAATACAATAAATATTAAAATTAAGAAGGAACACAGGTACCTAGGTTAGGTTGGTTTTATTTATCAGGTACCTATATCTCAGGAGTCAGGGACGGATAATAATTTATTAGAAAATTATAATTCCTGTTGGAACTTCCTTACCTTCCAACTTGGAAGATAACTTCCAACTTCGATTATAAAATCAGCAACACACTGCAGTTAATATGTAAGTGTTATTTATTTTATTAAAAAAATACAATATATAATCAAAGATGGTGTAACTAAAAAGGAGAAAATAGTGGAGCTTATGCCACGCCACGTACATATCCAACTACTTAGGTATATGCTACCACCTTCGGTTATCGGTATAGTGGTAAAAGCGTGAGCAAAGAACCCAGGGTACTTACTAGGTTTGTATGAATCAAACTTAGGACCCTTGGAACTTAGAAAACTAAGCCTCGGTAAGGCAGGAATGCAGGACATAAAAGGCTAGAAGATCACCTACGAATCTACAAAGAAAATCTATCGGTGAAAAAGGTGTGGGTACTTCTTTAAAAACATTAATTTTCCACACAATAATTCAAAAATATAGTTCGATTTTACTCTATGAACGCTGCAATACAATGAACCTAACATAATATTAAGATACCTATACAACATAATGATAATTTAATTACGTGGACACGTTTGCAATGTATTCAACACAAGGCAAGCTTGGCTGTAATTATGTCATTAATTAAAGTTCAATTATTTATTTAATAATAATTCTAATGAATGCTAATAAGTTCCATCGTTGCGTTGTATATTTGTATATAGGTTTTTAGCTACTGCTTGTTGATGTTTTTATTTAATAGATAATATTATGTACATGTCAAATAAAAATATCATTGGTTCATTGGTTTTTTCAATTCTTAGTTGATGAAATTAAAAAGCAATTATCAATCTCCAGTGGTTTTTACTGCACTTACCTACTAACTGATATTTCGACGACCTATGACGTAAGGATTTAAGCATTAATATTATATAAATTCATTATATAACATAAACAAAGAAGAAGGAATAAAAGGAAGGAAGGATATATTTATAGGTCCAGCATGCTTCGGAACAATTTGGGTTAGCTCAGTTTACCAACGGTAGAGGTACCTACCCATCTCCTCTGGTCAGAAGATCGGCAAGATATAGTATCATATTGTGTACTCAACTGCATTGCGTAT
>CAJQZN010032814.1:0-38198 GCA_907164685.1 Colias eurytheme
ATGATTGTGCACATGTGAGGTTTAAATCAATCATAGGGAATACAATTTTGAAAACAGTGTTAACCGTAGATCGATAGCCATGCATACCGATGAAGCGAACACCGATTTTGAAAGGGAAAACTCATGCTATTATATGAGGTCTGACAAAAGAGAAAGGAAGAGATCCACAGTAAACTTAAAACACAACAATTATAGAAAATAAAAACACCAAGAATTAATTAAAATTCATTCAATTCACGTATTCTTCCTGCTCTCGTTGACTCAACGACTTCACTAATGACATTTGTTGTGAAGAATGTTTGATCATTAAATAGCGACATACATGCAACCTTACCATGCACCTATTTTTTAACTATGTCGATAAACCTGACTAGTACTAACTTTACCTTTTTTCTGTTATTTAACTACTTTTAAAATTCAAAAATACACGAAATTAATTCCTTTCTATAGCCAATCTTATAAATCGTCATCCAAATCTATAACTAATTCTATATATACATCATGAGTTCTAAAACTGTATTCACGTTCAAATATATCCGTGTCATCACTTTTTCGTCTGAATAATGATAATGTTCTATAGCTATACTACAAAGATCTTAGCCAGAGCGTGACCTCTATGAGTGAGACTTGACACTACTTGAGTTTAATAAGGGAGCGCTTCCAGCTCCCAACAAACATTATCTACGTCAATGTATTGGTTTTTAATTCGATTCAATTACTAATGAGATAACGATCATCAATAATTATAATTACAACATACATACCCAATAGTACAACATCCATCGATACAACAATTGTAGCTTTATTACAAAAAAGCTTAATAAAGCGTTAATGCATTGACTAGTTTGGTAACTATCCAAATATAAAAATTATATATAATTCTTTTTTGTAATATAGCTGTAATAATTAAAAGTACAAAAGAGAAAGTTAAATTAAATTAAGAAATTGAATATTAAACATGATTATTATTTATAATTTTAAAAGCGTTACTCACGTAAATAAATTACTCAATTTATTCATCCAAATTTATCAGCCGCTCACATTAAACTATAATTTAATTAGGCTTCTTTTAACATGTAAATTTCGAGTTTCAGTACTTACACCGTGACCTAGTTAAACAGCAATTAGAATGCTAAAAATACAAAGCGTCGAGCGATACTTACTCTGTAAGCAGTCGGCGTTGAGTAGGTCTTTACACTTTTCGTGACATTTGACACCACATTCTGTACACCTGACACCCTGTCTAGCGATGCCCCAGAGTAAACCTTCGCATTCGTAGCAATATGTTGGTGACGTGGCGGTCCAGAGGACGAAGTTGTGAGGCGTCGTCGATGATATGGGATAGATTAGCGCTTGTAACGTCTTCTTGTACACATGCATTTTCTGTAAAAGATATTATTGAAAGGGTGCTGATTTTTTGATCTACCGTTTTGCAGCAGCTTAGCACCCAAGCGTTTGTTGCGAAGGGAAACTTCGATTATTTTTGCCATTTCATATCACAAAATTCAAAATTAATATCATGAATGAGAAAGAATGTAAAATTTAATGAAATTTTAATAAAGTTTCGTAACATAACATCGTATATGGAGACAAGACTTATCTTTTTTAAGCTTAACGTCGTCTTATCAAAAAGCATAATTACCAACTCTTCGTCGTTCAATGTGGCTCGATGAACAGCAGACGTCAAACCGGCATTCCTTTTAGTAGCGGCCATGGTCTAAACAATAACACATTATTTTATACATTAATATTA
Organism: Colias eurytheme; assembly: GCA_907164685.1. Classification (NCBI taxonomy): domain Eukaryota; kingdom Metazoa; phylum Arthropoda; class Insecta; order Lepidoptera; family Pieridae; genus Colias; species Colias eurytheme. The sequence continues at coordinate 1,754 of CAJQZN010032814.1, forward strand.
AAATATTACAAAAAATCCGCCTCATAATATATCTCAATTATTCTACGCATGCCTAAAGCTGTTCATAAGCTCTTTAATGTTTGTAAAACCATTTTGTTTTTCAAAAGTAGGATAAATATAAAAACAACGTGTTTTAATTAAATTAAGTGTTGTATAACTAAACTGTCATCTAAATACTATATTTGTATAAAACGTGCGTATAAACTATAATAACATACTTTGTAGTAAGAAGTCGAGGTTATAATAGGTATCTACTACTATCATAATAATTTATATAAGTAGTGACTCTTAATTAAATAAAAAGTAAAACCATATTATTATGGCAATTTTAGGTGTATAAAACTCGTGCATGTTTATCTTAATAATATTGAGTGCCAATTAAGTTTTGGAAATTTCACAACACTCAGTTTAAAACTACATCATGCGTATCGCCGATAAGCAAGCAACATAATGTCGATATTATGAATAATAATTGCATATATAAAGCCGTCAATACCAGAACTGCATGCAGAAATTAGAAAGTTTATTGGGAGAGATATACCTTGAGAACCTGCGGGTCCACGGTTGGGGATAAAATGCAACAATATCATTAATTAACCAGGAATATTCACTGTTGTACATCTACAAATCCTCATAAAAGGTGACCTCTATATCATTTTATACGTTCCGGGTTTAGTGTCGTAAGGCCCTCTAAAACATGTACATACGTCCACCTACACAGGTAATGAGTTAGAAGGGACAGTAAATCACACAAGAGGTAACATTGATACATAAAAGAAAGAAGGTAACGTAAAGGTCTTAAACAATAAACACATTATAAACAGAGTCGAAACATTAATGGGAGTACAACGGTATGACAACATTGTGGTGACAAAAAAAAAGTATGACAAACAATATAAGTATGGTCAATGATAAAATGTAGTCCCATAAATCTTTCGTAGAGTACATTGAAGAAGATATGACGTCAGAAGAAAACATTTATTACGCGCCAAATGTTACTAAGCATCAGGAAGCGAACGTCGATGCGGCCATATACATCAACGGTCAGTTTCAAATATCTACCTTTATGTTCCCTAATTCCATTTAACTTGATTCACAAGAGTTAAGATAGTCAATTGAAACCGGCCAGATAAAGACATTAACTAATCCCTTTGGACATGTATACAGATAGTTATCGGGAAACGAAAAGGTTTTACTCACAAGTTCTGAAACCAGCGGGATGGATTTTCTCCTTGGTCGAATGTCCGGCATACTGTCAATATTGCTGTAAAACGGATTATCCCCTGGATGCCTAAAATATGTGAAATAAATTGTTATTTTTATAATTAATAGGAACCATAATAGAGATGCAATAGAAGCTATAAAGTTCAAGACATACCCATTTCCACGTCCACCTTGTTCGTTGAATCCGCCGGTGCCATTCTAAAAATAAAAATAAATAAATAAATTAAAAAACAAAAATACATAAAAAACCTAAAGCTAACATTTTATTTTAAATAAAATATAAAACAATACAATTACAAGTAAATGTATAACAATAATAATTCTGATAAATTAATTTTTACTATTGAACAACTAAGTAAATAAATTAATGTTCCCAAAGTAAAATGGCAGCAATTGAATAATTCAATAATATCTATTTGTTATCTAAAAATTAATCACATAAAAAGATTTGGACAATGTTAATGTGATCTTATGTGTCGTATTAATCGGTAAATAATTAATTTATCAGAATGAAATATATTCTAAATAACATTAAAAATAGTATTAATAAAAATGGAGAATTAATATCATAATAACAACGATCTAATCTGGTATACACTCGCGATGTTATTATTCTATTATGAACTAAGAGGTTGCGTTTAATAATTAGGTAACCCATACAACAGACGAAACTTTTAACTCATTTGAAATTATTTTTTTCCGAAGCAACAGCCATAGTATATAATTTGACAGATTCATAATATTCTGCAAAAGCGGGATCGAATACAGTGAGTCCCTAATTTCATCGCAGGCCATATCATAAAAAGCCTTCGTTTATAGTAAATTTTGCTACACCATTCATATTAAATAACATCGAGTATGAAATTACTAAATTTCTCCTAGTTAATGTTTTACATTTAGTGCCAGCTAACATTTAACATTTACGTAAGTGTCGAGAGCTACGTAACATTTTCATTCTTAAGCATCGTAATTCCTAGGCTTAATTACGTAAAAGTAATTAGATGTTTATTATTTCAACAATGTATTAATGAATGACAAATTTTCGATTCTCTAAACATTGTAAATAGACACCGCTTTTATAATTTTAAATTCAATTTTGTTGAAGGATTTGTTTGAAGCGAATTTTATGTAAATACTTTTGTATCGATATGGCATGATATGGTAGTGAATGATTTGTACCTCTGAAACGATTGGAATTATATTTAAATGTCGCTAATATATGTAAGAACTAGCGCTTCGCACTGAATTATAAATACTCCTTAAGTAATAACCATCAAGCTAACAAGTAAACTAACTTCAATTTACAACCTTAGCGGTAAAAAACTTCAAGCAAAATTAACCGACTCGACACAAATACATTTAACACCTTAACTCATTATAAAATTCAATAAAATATTAGCAATACAATTATTCGATCAATATATATTGTGGCGGTTAATCTAGTTATTGCCTCTTATTAGAAACAGTATTATTTCATTAGTCAATTAAACATTATGTCTAGTAGAGACTTAATTCATACGGAGCACCTATCTTCTATGATTACAATTAATAAAATTGTACAGATAAAATTCAATAATATAATGTATAAAAGTGTCAAAGAATTGTATACTGACAGCTTTTTGTTCTTCCTCATATATATTGGTTGGGTAAGAGATAAATATTCACAACCTCGGTATTCAAAATTTTCAGCATTAGGATAATATATAAATAAGTTATAGCCAAGCCATCTAATAGTGTATCTGAAATCAAATTTTAACTACCTATATAGTCCTATAATAAAACAGAATTGTAGCATCTTTGAAGCAATTTTTACTATTCATTAATATTTCGTGGTGAATTTAATCAATGCACATTAAACGAGTTCTTAAACTTTCACTTAAAATTATTGTTCTAGTAATACTTTAACTCTTAACTCTAATTTCGTGAAATTTTTGCATCAAATAACTTACACCTGCGCTAACTTTGTCTTTTTCAGTCGACGGTGTTGTGGCAGCTGGTGTTTCAGTTGTTTTTTCTTCTGCTTTTCTGTCCTTGAGAGCCTTCAAAAGTTTCCATTTACTTCCCGCTGGAACGTCTTGCTGTTGTGGAGTTTCCATTGGTAGAGGTTCTTGATGCTCTCGAGGCATTTCTTCCTCGTCGTCAAATTCGTCACCACTCTGTACTGGACTGTCAGGCCCAGAAGTTTCTCCAGAACCCGACGAAGCGTAAGATTTATCATCATCAGATTCTTTGTGCGACATGGTTTCTTCAATTTTTTCATCCATGTCAGGAAAAGTTGTAATATCTTTCCACGATTCTTCTTTTGGAGCTTCATCATATTTGACTTTTATAGGTGCGGTCTTCAATTTTAGTTCTCGCAATACATACGACATCTTTTCTTTCAAAACTTCTTCCGGTTCCTCTTCTATAACTGGCTCTTCTAATAGAAAATTCTCCTTTTCTAGTTCTTGTTGTGATTGATTTTCCATTTCTTCCAATTTACGCAGTTCATACCGGTACCATTCATCTTCAGAATCGATACTGTCTTCAGTACTCTGTCTCCGTGAAGATACTCGGGATCCACTTCTCCAAGAATGTGTACTTCGACTATCATCATCGTCGTGTTTATTAGGAATATCAAGACTTTGTTGATGTCTGGGTTGGAATTTATTCTGTACTCCTCTAGCACTCTGTATCGAAGGACTACGCTCAGGATATACATGATGATCTTCTGATACTGTGATACCTGTGCTCTTTGCCGCTTCAGGCGGACTCAATCTATTTTGTCTCCTCTCATTTTGTTTCATTGGTTCATCCATTATTTCATTTGGTGTACTTGTTTCGATTTTAGGCGGTGATGTGTCCGATGAATCATCAGTTACAGATGATGATTTACGAAGACGATATTTACCTAAAGCTCGTGACACAGCGAATTCTTGAGAACTCCCGCTATAAGATTTATTATTTTCACTTTGAGATTCATCCGAGGCTATCGATGCCTTTTTCATGTCTCCAACTGTTGCAAATATTGCTGTCGGAGATTGACTATCTTCCTTTTCATCTTCAAACGGATCCACGTTTGATATATCGGTGTCGATATCTAGCTTCTCTATTTCCGAAATGTTGTCTTTATTCATTTGACTAACACGAGCAAAATGAAAATCGATGTCATCACTTTTGTCACGGGGTATACCATTACTAGATGGAAATCTTTCATTCTCCTCTAATATACATTCTTTACCATTACCTTCCAGCATTGCTTGTTGATGCTGTAGATCCTGTATCATTTGTTGTTGGTGTATTATTTCTTGATTATTAACTTTACGTTGTTTTAATTTTGTTGGGACTTTTGTGAACATATTGTTTTCATGAATAGAGTCAGAAAATACACTGTCGCTATCTTCTGATTGAGCACTAGATCGCCCTCCAGACCACTCCGTTTCTGAAGTTTCGGGATCCGATAACGATTGATGACTGGTTTGATGTTTTCTTCTTGCCTTTTGTAGCAAACCAGACATTGAGGCAACCAATTGATATTTTTTCTTTCGGCGTTGCGCAGATAAGAGCCTTTCTTTTAAAGTTTTTTCTTGTTGTTGTTGCTGTTCTACTGCGTCAACTCCAGAAGGTAAAGAATGTGAGCGATGCTTTTTAGGTAAATGCAAATCTGGCAACCAATGGCTCATTGACGACATAGCTGATTTTAGCGATGAAGTTCTTTTTGGTTTTTTACTTTGTTTATCTTGTGGTTTAATTTTTAAATTAGATGAAATTGACAAATAGCCAGACTCGGAAACAAGTATACCACTGGAATCCATATATTTATCAGGCCTTATTTTACTGTGCTCCGCAATTTGTTTTTCGTAATTTTGTTCCTCACAAACTACATTTCCATTACGTTGGTCATATTGCTGCTGTTTAAAATATTCTTGTTGTAGTTGATTTTGAAATTGTTTTCTCTCTGCTATGCTAAGCGAATGAGATTTAAGACTAGATGTTTCCACAGAGCTTGTTGGGGAGCGACTTCCTCCTTGCCATGATATACGCTCTTCTAATGGTGTCCTTTTGGGTGAGTCATACCTACTAGATGTTGGATAGTATGATAAAGCATCCGTCAGATTACCTGGAGGATAGCCGGCTCGGTGGTTTGTCACTTTATAACCATTTTGATAAAAATTTGAATCTGATCCAGTCATTGTATTTGCTCGTGTTAATGCTTTTTTATTCACATTATTTGCTGAATTCACAACTGTTTGTGCATGATAGCTAGGTTCAGGGGGGTATGAATCTATTGCTTGCTTCGAATCTGTATCTAAAATTTCGTTCCTATCTATTAAATCGGAAAAACTTCTATCTTCTGAAAGCATTCCTCTAGGCGTGCTATACACGGTAGTAAAAATTGGTTGTCTGTTTCCTGCTACTGAGTATATGGAAGGAGCATCATTACCGTAATAATACTCTCCTACATTGCCTGGGGCAGTTTGATTTGGCATCGAAAAATGGATATCACTCTTCAGAAAGCCACTACCAACTTTTTCCTGTAATTTATTGAACTCTATCATGTTTTGCAATTCTTTTAAATGTTCAGCTTTATGAGAAATATATTCTTTTTTTAATTGTTTATCTTCATACACATATGAATCTACTAAAGTTTCTAAATATGGCTTTGAATCATCATAATTTTTTTGCATAGATTGTGGAGATGGAACTCTTATTTTATGACCATCATGAGTATGAGAAATACGTCCTGTTTTCGGAGATCCTGGACTCTTTTCTAGACTTGACCAACCACTCATGGATGATAAACCAGAATCAGACTTAGCAGTCACTATGTTAGCGCTCTCTCTTTTTAAATGTTTAGGAGATGTCTTGGGGGATTTTGGTGATCGGGGACTTAATCTCATACTTTCCGCTTGTATTGTACTTATGCCTGTAGAAAGTAAGGCTTGATGTTTTGTTAATAACTCGTTATTATTTTCGAGAGTTGAAAATATTTCTGCCCCATTGGGTGGGGCTGGTGGTGGTGGACTTGGTGATTTGCGTATTCTGTCATCATATGAAACATCAATTCTGTCATCTGCACCACTATCATATATTTCATGAATAGACATAGGTGAATGCGGTTGGTCTTTAATGGATTTATAAGTATCGCCAACTGTTTGTTGAGCTTTAGGAGGATAATAATTTGACCTGGCAAGATCACTCACTGTATAATCGGATCCATATTCGAATCGATCTCTCGAAAGAGCGCTTGGAGACTTTGATGCCTTAGCAGCATTTATCTCGGCATTTGCTACTGCTGAGCTATATGCTAAACGACCAGTTACAGTTGTATAAGGTTCAGTTGTTGTTCTTTCTGGAACAAATTTTCGTCTGGGTGAAAGGGTCGGAGGTAAATAATCTAAGGTTCTGTCCGCATTACTTTCAGCTAATGACAATCTGGATGGAGATTTATCTTTAACGATATTTTCTTTCGGTGTTGTTAACATAAAATCATCAAAACTCTTCATCATATCATTAATAGCCCAGTTATCGCCGCCAGAATAAACACTTTTTAATTGCTCGTTGATAATATTTCCATCTTCGACTAGCGCTTTAGCTTCAATATCTCTTTCGTGTTTAGCTGTATTTATCTTTATCTCTGGGCTAATAATTCTAGATTTTAAGTCTTTTAACTCTCTCGAATCTTTATGTAATTGAGTTGTCAACCTATCTAATTCATGCAATTTATCGACTGTTATTTGATCTATTGTACTTAATGTAGATATATGAACTAAATCTCTGTCGCTTATACTGGGTCCACCTTGTATGCCACAGTAATCCTTGTAATCATTTGCGCTGTAAATTTGTCCGGAAACGTTTTGTACTGTATCTATATCTTCTCTCTCCTCAGGTGCTTCCCAAATCATGTCCAGTTGAGAAGGAGGTCTGGATGTTTCATCACATACGTAATCATCTCTATATGCTTGATTTAAACTTCGATAAAACGCTTCATTCGATTCCATGGCTTCTTCTTGTGAATCTAAAAGCATGGCACTTCGGCCTATATCCAAACCTTCTTCGATTCCATCTTCTATCGTCCCATTTCCTAGTATCTCTCTTATAACCTCAAGTCTGGTCATAGGATCTCTAGATGTTACAGTACGACACGTATAAAAATCTAGAAGAGTAGATATTACACCCTGTTGATCAGCCAGTAATGATTCTAATCTCTCCAAGCGATCCCACATTCTAACGTATTCTTGGCTCAGAAGATCTAAAGCTCTCCATGCGTATTTTAGCTCTGTCTCAAGGATATTCAACCGAGTACCGAGTCTCTCCATATAATCACTTATAATGTAGTCGCCTGAATAAGGGGGCAGGTCAGGGGGCAGAGAGAGGGAGCCGCAATCGTCCATATCGACCACGGCACCCCCACTCCCTCCGCCCTCGCTTCCCTCCATCACGCCGCTTGCGCCTGCCCCAGCATTGTCGTGAATTTCGTGCATCATCTTGTGATCGAAAAGTGGGCTGGATGTAACATCTTTCACTATGAGTCATCCCATATCTTTTTACACTTAACACTTTTCACACAAAACAGTCCTGTGCCGCACACAGTTTTTATTAAGATCATTGTAACACTTAAATTTCAGCACATATTGTTTAGTTTATTTTTTACACTGTTTTAAATCTAATTTATATTTTTAACACTGTATATATATTTTGTACTTCGACGGAATGATAATTTACATCAAAAATATATTTTGTTAAATATTATTATTTCACTTCTGTAAATGAAAATGTCGTTAGGGTCATGAAGCATCATCACTGATTTGCGCATAAACTTGTTATGTACATATCAGTGGGGAAGGGAAGTATACCTCAATAAAACTCATTAACTACGTATAGAATTCGTATAGAATTTTCGTAAAATGTGCATTTATTTAATGTATTGATTCAGCGTCACTGACGATATGTTTTTATATTCGTACAATCTAAACGCGCACCTTTAAATATTACAGTAAACTAGACAACACTTTATTTGTGTTCTTATTTGAATTAAAAAGAAGAAAATAATCAACACGGACAGAACTATAGATCGTTAATAGTTTGTATACATTTTTGCTCGAATTTGGTAGTTAATGTGCTTTGGTGTAAGGCAGCTAAGCGGTTCTTTATAGATTCCACATGAGAATAACTCAGTGGTGGAAGGCATATTCGGTAAAGGATGGATGGGAGGTAAGAAAGGATACCAAGATATACCACCGCTTCGCTTGACAAAGGTATTCAAAAGAAGTGGTAAACAAAACATAATTTCTTTTGTTGGTACAACACTAGTTGTATAATAATAATTATTATCGATATAACTTTAAGCTTCAGTATAGATTTTTAATTGTATGTATTGTATTCATTCATAAATACGATATATTATTATATATTTATTGCCGACGTAAACGGAGCGCGATTAAACTGAAGGAAAACCAAAACAATACGTTTGGTTTATTTTATACGGTGTTAATTAATCAAAAATATTGCCTAATACAATATATCTGCGATTTAGCCTTTCGATTTTGGTCAAATGAATATTGTCGGAAGTGGGACGATAATCTAATTTAAAGAAGTTTCCAACCTGGAAGGTCTGTCTTTGCAAAGTCAAATTAGTAGCAATGGGGTAAAGGAATATAAAGTTTCTTGGAATGGCTATCTCTGATTGAAATGCTTGGAGCCAGGCCAAAACCAGCTGGAAGTTTGGCTTTACACTAATTGGATTTGTAGACTCAATGAAAAAGAAGAAAGTTTTATTGAACATCGATGTCGTTGTGTTGATCTATTCTATTTAACTTCATGCCTTTATTCCGACCAGAGATAACTTTGAATGGAAGAATTTAGATGTTTTGTTGTTTGTATGCGCCCATTGTTAGAATCAAAGCCCGATAGTGCAAAGTTTCAAGTTTGAACAAGGGATTGATATTCTTTATTCTAGAAAAGAAAAATGAATAGTTGCTTTGGGTTATTTTGTTTCAAACTGTGTTGATTTCTTTTATTTATTGTTATTGAACCTTACTACGTGTATACTGTAAACTGTAAGTATTAAAAAAAGACATATACCGGCCGAATTGAGAACCTCCTCCCTTTTTTTGAAGTCGGTTAAAAATATATTAATGATTTTTACTCGTATAAAAGGAATCTTCGACACATAGCACTCGTGAACTCATCCAATCAGAAGCATACCTTTCAAGCAAGCAATTCTCCAAAACATTGTTTATATAGAAGCGTCTATTGAATACAGATTCATAGCCAATATTCCATCGCTTTGCAATAAGCACCAATCAGAATGTCAGCCTGTAAACGCGTGCCAACATCGGCCGCAGCGCGTCGTGCGAACAAACGAAAGATTACTACGCAAGAGCGGCAGTGAAAAGAGAAATGCGCTTGGCAAATGTTCAAATGTGGAGCCAGATGTTGCACTCCGGAGCCTCTGGATTGTTTCATAACAGCCTGCGGTTAATGAACCCGACCGGCTTGACGCGACGTCTCTCAAGAATGTACTAACAATGGGATTGTGAGACACTAGTTGGGAAGCGAAAATAGAGGGATTTCGGGATTTTTTTAGTGTGCCTTTGAGGGGCGTAAGAAACTGCCGAATCAAGCTTGTGTTGTTGGTAAATTTTGCTAACGCTATTGATATTTTGCATGGTAGAAGTATTAAGGTAAACAATAGGCTTACGACTCTTCTCTTATCTTGAATCCTCAAAAATAGTATAGCTTGAAACATATCTCCCTAGAAAATAGAAATATATGGCATAGGTACATACATCCATTTTATATTCTACAACTGTTGCAACATTAATTGATACTTTTCCAAAGTCATGTCATTACTCTATATAAATTCAAACTTGTTATTGGATCGTTTTAATATAAAATATTTTATACTAGCGTTTGATTTGCCATCATAGAATTTGTCAAAAATTACGTGGATGCTTGCGTGGATGGAATTTAACTTGACATAAAGTAAATAGGACGAGAATTTGCGGTAAAAATGTTAGAAACACATTCAAACTTGTTTATTCACTTACATTATTCAACTTTATACAACTGCATTTTTACTGCAAAGCTTTTAAAAGTCAACCGTTTCCAAGCACCTTTTATAACCAATCGTTTGAAAATCTTTTGCAGTATTCGCTTACGCTTTATCTTTGCAGTAAAATTATAATAGATTATTTTAAGCAAGGCAATTACACGGTTCAACGACCTTAATGATTCTGTCACTACATTTGAATTTGTTTTTTTAACCGCCCTCTATAAATATACATCGTTGTTGAAGTAAAAGTGACCAAAGATTATGGAATTGTATACTGTATCGTATTGTATCGTAATGTGTTAGTTGGTTTCTACCTAATTTATGTTTTCTCTGAGAGGCAGTAACATATTACATTTATGAATAGTAAATATTGTGTACTATGTATGTTGTAAATGTAATGTAGGAAGACTCATCTTTCAACATTAACCGTTATAAGCAAAGTCTCTACTACACCCATTCTGGAGACCTTAAAATGACTAAGCAAGTAATTATAAGTTCTAGAGTGGGGAACAGTTAAGAAAACACCGATTTAGAAATAAATTTTATTCAACACGGACTCTACTATATTCTGGAGACCTGATGATGGCTAGGGTGGAGAACATCTCACCTACAGAGATATAAAAGATGGAGTACCTACATTATTTGACGTAATTCTATAGAACGGCCTCATGGTGTATCGAATGGTAATGGTGACCAGGCAAATGTATTTAGCGTTCTCTGTATATCTCTTCATACCTAGTAGGAATATATGCATGCAACCTATACACACCGAAAAAAAATAGGGGAACGGACAAGAAATCACGTTTTTTTCGACTTGTTATACGTATTTTGTAGTTAGTTCGGGGTTAATTTTTTAAATCCGTCTTTGAATCGTCTTTGAAATGATGACGAGAAATAAAATGTGTTTCGATTTTTAAACATTAAAATATTAAACCCCTTTAAGAGTTTGGTGCCTATTTATCGACTATATAGCAGCTTCAAATCAAAAATATTATAACGTGTTTTAAACTGAGTTTTTTTTCTACTGTTTATCTTTGAACACATTACAAAATGAGTGATTTTCCTGCGACTGAAGTTACCAGAGCCTATGACTATGACTGATATGGGTCATACCTTCCGTACAAAGAATACAGTGTTAGTTGTGTCGGTATCTATAAAAACTCGCATAGTTCCCATTCCCGTGGAATTTCCGGGATAAAACCTATCCTATATTACTCGTGGATAATGTACCTTTTGAATGGTGAACGGAATTTTTAAAATCGGTCCAGTAGTTTATGAGCCTATTCATTACAATCAAACAAACAAACAAACAAAGTTTTCCTCTTTATAATATTAGTGTAGAAGAAATCATCGGTTCACCCAGTTAAAAGTGCGGAGGTAACGGAACCAACAAAAAATTCAGTTGAATTGAGAATTTCGTCCTATAATGGCGTCGGCTAAAAATGTTGCTATACGTTTATGTCAGTTTTGACTTTCCTACGATATTATACAATAATATAAAATTAAATGATTTTATACAATATAAAAAAAAATTGCTGATTTTCGGCGGTATTGCGACCATTTGGAACTGTCTGAAAAGTATGGCATGGCGATTTTCGTACATGGCTACTGGACGATGATTACCTGTGCAAAAATTAGCTTGGTACAAATGATTGAATTTTTTTTTAAATCAACGCATTCACGTCGGTATTGTGGGCTGTAAATTACACCGGAAAAGTATGGCATGACACTACCGCCTACTTCTTTTTTATGGGCTATCGGTAAATCTTAAAATTTTTGTGTTACAAATCGTTTGCCTTCCGTAATTTATCCGACGAGTTCTACTAACGCCCACGCGACTAGTATGCCGGTACCACTGTTCTGACCATGATTTTTCTTTTTGTCATTGCGTACTAAGACCACTGTAGAACCGCCATCCGGTTACAAATGACCCAAAATTTTGTGTCAGTATCTCCCGGCTTTGGATTGTTTTGGACCCTTAAAATATACGATAGAACAGCAATTAATCTTTTTTAAAAAATATTCAAGGCACAGGGAAAGTCTGGTTACTGTTTTATAGGTATGTGTTTTCTGATAATATTTTACTGTCAAAAATTATCAACACTGGATATTATTCAATGACGCCTTTCAAAAACAAAACTAATTTACAAACAGATTTTTATATCTTTACATACCTATTTTTAACTTTCATTTCATGAACTGCTCATGTAAATACCTATTACAATCTGGTTTAATTTAACAAAACATTCAATTCGGTGAATTTTAGCGTTATTTTGCAAAAAAAACCGCACGTACAGTCCCCCGTCCGAGTCGAACTGACACCGTCAAATTTCGTCGAAAATATGCAATAGAGGTGAGGTTTTATGTGGGTTTTATTATAAATTCGAGTTTTTTCTTGATAATTTAACGATAATTATGAAAATTGAAAAAACAATCAATACAAATTGTTACAAATATCATAACATATTTTTTGGTATAAATTTCATGTATAAATATGTAGCCGTTTTCCTAACAAAATGCGTTTTATGTTCAAAAAGGGGTTGATTTCTATGTATTTTTTTATGTTTAGGCCGTTCTAAACTGAAAAGTAAACAATACACTTTGTTAATTATATCCTTGAGTATCACATATATTTTTTTTAAGACAATCGTACCAACAGTTTCCTCAACAAAATTCAATATGTATAAGGTGTTTTCCGGTTTTGACCATAGTAATCCCCTTAAAAGTAAAAATCAATGAGATAAATACAATATTGTTAGTTTAATCGTTTTGCTTAAATGGAGTGTTTTACGAGAAATATATGGGAAAATATTATTTTCAAATTTCTTTTATATCTCCACCTCAGTCGTAATTGTTGAAGATTAATGTATCAAAAAAAATTAATTAATGTATTTTTTTTTAATTATCTATCTGCAATGTTAAAACGTAGTTTTCGCTATCATATAAAGAAACAAATCGTAGTCATTAAGAATATAATTGTAGAAAGCATCAAAAAGCATTGTAATTCGATAAACATCACGTAATATGAATATTTAATTCTTGTAGAGGAATGTAAGTTTCACGTGACAAATCGTAATCATGATTTTACACGCACCCCTTTCTCGCCAGCTCAGGTTTATGGCCTTTTAGAATAGTTATTAGGTAACTGAAAGTAATTAATTTATAATGTCTTTATTTTATTTACATTTTGTACCATTACATTGAGGAAAGTAGGTCAGCTTGGGTTTTAATCTGGAGAAAGTGTTTAAATTACGTGTTAGTGTAATTTTATAAGTGCTAGTTACTTCATATTTACTTATTAATATTGAGTTATGTTCGTTTTGCTTTTACTGAATCAACTTTAACTTAATGATTTGAAATTAAACATAACCTTTTTTAAGCGTAACATAAAAGATCTAAAGTTAAAATTAAATTAATCGGTCAACAAATAGAAATATTACCTTAATATAGGTAGTCTACAAGTGAAATAGTCTTTAAAATGTGAATGAGAGTGAAAATTTTCCATCATTAATACAAAAATAACATTTGCAGTCATAATTTTTGATACTGACGCTATAGTTAAAACAGAATTATAAACACAAAACTGTTTCACCCAAGGTGTGATAACTATAAGGTTATCGAGCGACATAACAACTGCCGAGTCATGCCAACGGTTTCCTTTCACCCACACTGCTATTTCTGACATAACATATTTGTACTGAATTTCCCGCGCACGCATTAACCTCGTATTTGTTTTCAAATGTGAATAAGATTGGATACATAAAGAGTAACAAATTAATATCGAAAAAGTGTTTATTTTTCTTTCCTTTGCGTAATTTTCGATACATTGTATCATGCTTATAACAGGGATTATTTTTTCAAAATATCAAGTACATTAAAATACCATCTCACTATCGAGCAAATATTGCGAGTTTAATAAATTTTTCAAAATCCTTCACGAAAAAACGGTTGAACGAATCTGGATGAAGTTTGGTACTTAAATAAATTAGCAGATGGTTCCAAACGAGTTGCATAATTTCATTTGATTATATATGTAACGAAGCTGCGATCCAACACTCAATATTTCAAACCATAATTAGGATTGGATAAAACCGTAATTTATTTGAGTAGAAAGAAATGACGACGTCACCCGTTTCTTCAATCTTTCATATTTTAACATTAATAACTAATAAGTGATGTCATTCGATTACAGTATTTTTAAATAGAATAAGTCATCATTGAATTTAATTAACTTTAATATTTAATTGCTATTTGTCATAAATAAAATATTGTTTCTAATCATATCAATGTAATGTATCTACAGCTATTGAATTGAAAAATAATTTCACAAATTCTAACTGTTATTGTGACTTACAAATCAGAAGTTTGCTTATATTTAAAATTTATTTCATATAGTAGTTCGTAAGAGCGTTATTTCCACGAACAATCTATGCAGCGCCTTCAGAGAAACGACTTATAACTTATTAGAATTGTTCTTGAATTTTCTTTTCTGTGCTGTGAATTTTCAATATACTTTTCAACTTCGATAGTTCCTTAGAGACCTGTTTTTAAGATATTTAATTTAACCAAGCCGATGTGGTATGTTCGAATATTACGAATATTATATTTTTTGAATCATAATTATAGAGACAATTTTGAATGCAATTTATGGCAGTTCAACATTTTTTTTGTGCATGTCATACTGGTTTTTACCCGTAATTTACTGCCGTAATTTAGAATTAATTACCCTTTTGGATAGCATTATGTTATACACTGTTATCTGAATATACTAATCTCTCATTTAGTTCACTTAAATGTATCAAAAACATAAACCTTCGTTAAATTATTATCAATAAATAGAGGTATATATTTTTAGCAGTAAACGCTAGCTTGAAGGTAATTCATGTCTATCTTAAATAATCGGTTCTAAAACCTATTGACCCGACCTACATGTCAAACCATTGGTCTTAGTAAACCTATCCGACCTTTAGATCGTTCTTTATGGAATCCTTTGTAGATAATGCTCTCCAGAATCTTGAATTTACATATTGTGCGAAACATATCGGTTACTTTAAAAGCATAAACCTTTTTATATCAACAATAGATGTTATTTGGAGAAGATGGTCTATCTATTATTCTATTTTCTTTTATAAAAATAAGATGATATCTATTATAAAATATTTCCACACTAGCTTAATTTTATACTTTACGTTACATAAATCACATTTATAAAAACGTCAAAATGATTGCAAATGTATAGAAAAAAATAGAATACATACATAACTTTCTACAACAATATACATAAAACATCTGACGAAATTTTCCAAAGACTGCATGCATATTTGAGAAATCTTTTCACTGAATATCTTCCAGTTCCTTATTTCTTATTGTAATATCTTTTACTGTTACGGTTGGTTCCGTGAATTTTACATTTGGGATTACTCTTTTTCCTTTATTGTATGAGTTTTATTTTATTATACTGATATATAAGGAAGTAAGCGCAGTCAGATATAGTTTAATAATTAATTAAGTACGTATTAATAAAAAATTATTAAATAATAAGATTTCAATAGCATTCAAAATATATTGTCCTTTATATATAGTACATTTTTTATATCTTCCCAACAAGAACAAGCGAGATAAAGCTGTTAAACCTAATAAAGATAAAAGAAAGGACCCAGATTCACGTGATTAATTACAGACGAAGTAGCAAAGAAATCGATCTTATAGCTCGTCCCAGTCACAGAAATGCAGAGCTGGTTGTTTTTATATACCAAAACGTCATTAAGCTCCTTTAATAGTCTATTAAATTTCAGTTTTTCCAAACATTTAGAGCGTACGCTTAAAAGAATGAAATTTCGTATAAAAATTCATTTGGCTTTATGCAAATAGAACGCGGCCTTGTTAGCATTATTATGTTTATTTTAAAATTCATTCACGAAATCTAGTACATTTAAATAAATGAAGCGCTGTAGTTAAACAAATGGTTTAAATTTAGTTCACTATTTCCATTAATTTAGCAATTAACCGTCATGTTATTTTTAAATGCAATATAAAAAAAATGTAAATCGCAATTTAATCTTTAGATTACGACCGTTAAATATCACACTTTAATAAGTAGCAAATAGCTTCTCGTCAAATATGCCTTGCGTTGTTTATAAATTTAATACAAACATCATTAATTATAAAACCGCACTGCGATCAACATAAACACAAACTCATATACATATTATTACATTCACGTAGCAAAGCTCCATGGATTGTTGAAGACGCTTGAAAATATGATGAAACAGAAATTTCAAAGTAATTCCTATTGACAAAGAGCTTGTTTTTGATTAACACTGTTCTTAAGATCCCAAAAGCCTTTGTCCCAAGCGACCGCCGGCTGAGAGACTGTTTTCCAGCGCAGCAATTTTATAAATTAAGCCATGTACAATATGGAACAGAAGAAAACACAAATGATTTTTCAACGCATTTGCTGTCAACAATATAGAACATATTATAATATGTAATATTTGTAACCATTACGTGATCACATCCCATGAGATTGTTTGAAGATGCCGAGAATATATGTTTGGATTATGAGGGGATGTGACGGGGAAATAAATAATTTATTGCCTATAAATCTTATGAACAAGTTGAGATGGTGTACTGCGGTTTATAATTAAGCATATGGTTACTGAACGTGTGTGTGGGTTTTACCTTCAGATAGCTCAATGTATAAAAATGTCATTTTTGTCTTTTTGATTTAAACATTATATTTTATAAGATAATTAATGAAGTCGACAATTAATTATACAAATGGTGACGGAATAAAATATCTCACAAAAAATTCGTATTAAGTGTGACACAGATTGATGTACGATTAGGTCAATGGCACTACGAGTCCTTGAAGAGGACTTATCAAACTATTTTACTAAATATGAGCAATCGAGTATGTCACATAATTATGATTGATCAACCCATTACTGAAAGTGAAAAATTGCTTCTTATTACGAAGTAATCCATATACTGAGAGTATTTTTTCTGAAAATCAGTGCGGGTTTGGACGTGTGTTCACAAGTTTTACGTTAACAATAACAACGAACATCTTATAAAAATAAACACGCGAACTTTGCTTTTAAAACTTACAAAATACATCAAAGAATTTATCGCCTTTTTCAGCTCATTCGGGTTCCGTTGGGCACGCAAAGGAAATATTCGGTGTAGTAATTTTTTCTATAGCCATTTTCCTTTATTTATTGCGCTCAAGTTTAAATTTGATATTAGTTATTCAAGGTGCGTTCTTACTGGGGATTTAATGCAAGCTACACCCGGACACTTTATACTTAGTTAACTTTCTACGTTTTAATTTATCGAAAAATGTTCTTGGATATAACTTTTCGGTCTCCTGTGGGTATAATTCCTAAACTTTGTAAACATTTTATTTTAATTTTGTACGGATTACAATAAAGTGAGTTAGAGTATAACTTTTACGTACCTACAAGAGGTGGTTTGGAATAAAGAATAAACAATAGGAATACTGCCTTCATTTTAAAAGACTAAATTAAGTAAACACTATTAATAGACATCACACTGTGTTTGTAACAGATATGATCGATAGCTGATATCAAATTCGCAAGTTGGAGGCAACACATCTTGACCGATCGAGCTGAACTTCATATGAGAAGGTCTCGATCTAGGTCGAGTTTATAGACCGATAAATCAGCAATAAACTAAAATGATGATTTGTACCAATTTCTTTCCAGCTGAATCAAGAACAACGAAATCGTACACAGAACAAGCCCAAAAATAAAAGCCGAAAATGCAGGATAAAGTTAAATTTTTCCATTCCATTTAAATTTCAAATTGCGAAAGTTTAAATCAGTACAACGGCATTGTCGGCTGAATGGATGCCCGTTATAGAAGAAACTGATATATAATTCGCGGTAAAAACTTTGGTGTGCACTCAATTTTGTGTCCTATGTCCTTGCAGTAAGATGTGATATAGCGTTTGTCTATAAGTGTGTCTGTCGGGTTCTCATTAACAGGCGCCTCGAGCAGGGCTCGTAGAAGAAAGCCAGAAAAAGGAAGTTGGCATGAAAGTATTGTGCGCGTCGGACGCTCGTTTTCTTTCCTAATGAGGTGTAGTTTGGAACAATCTTGAAGTGATGTGATTCCTGTTTTTGTCAGCTTCTTAAATAATAGTTATGTTATGATATTATACTAGTAGTAACTGGAGTAGCCTTGTTATTTTAAGAATGAATGCTGACATATTTTTTATAATGAATTTTTATTTTATTTGAAAAATATATATATAAAAGAAGAAGTTATTTTTAAATTCATAGTTTATAATTTAGATGCTCATGTCAGACTCTGTTTCTAAATTGAATTCAGTTAACTTCAGAAATGAATTATTCTATTTTTATACGACACGGACGTTGCTCATGTCTAAATAATTCATTCACAACTTCTAACCTTACTTTCATATCAACCAAGAGTCTATGTGAAAAGTTAAGTTTTATACAGAAATCAACCGACCAATAAAAGACTTATATACTATAAAGAGTTACCATTAACGTACATCGACATAATATGTGACGCAATAAAAGCGAACTTGTGTTCATATGCTAGCAGCTGACATTTAATACGGTCTAAACGCTTCACACTTGGAATCTTGTTTAAAGAACGACTATAAGGAAAATCGAAATAGGTCGACATATCTCAAATGGTTTGTTTCTATGAGAGCAAAGCCAAGTTGGTCTAATGGAGTGCAAAGAATTGGGAATATGAAAATTTAAGTGTCGATTTAAGGCTTTAATTTTATGGGCTTCATTTATTACGACAATTAAAGAGATGAAATTTAGACGAGGTTTTCAATTTAGATTTCCTAAATAAATTATCTACACAGTACCTAAACTTGACCCTTACCCTAAACCTTATATGATATTTTATGTCTTCCTGCAGTGATTATAAAAGCTAATAAAGCTTATGGACTCATAATGTCGTGTCCATAAAGTAAATGAATGTCGTCTTAATATTTGCGATTTAACTTGTCTTTGTGTGTGAAGCTACAAATATTCTATAAGAAGAGGTTAGTCACATTCAGGACAAAGCTTTTAAAAGTCCATTAATAAAATAATTAATTAGTCTTGTTACTGATAAATATTAGCGACTATAATACATCAACCAACTAGAGCAAGCCGGTCTTAAGTTTCAATAGACATTCTCATCTACAATACGTTCCAGAGTTTTAACAAATTATCCCTTATTTCTTTCAAAGGCCAGTAATACACTCAAATTTCCCTTTTGGTTTTCTGAGTGCTTACGGTTGGCTCTGATCTTTCAATATCAATCGAAACATAATTACAATCGTTACTCTACTCCAGTTTTATGAAAAATAAAATATGCTAAGAAGAGGATCATGCTCTAAATACAAAATACTTTTCCAGTATTTGATACAATTTTCCTTGCTTTTTATAAGGATAGCAAAAATATTTTACATTTGACGGTAACGTAGTATTTGCATAATCCTTTTATGTAGAAAATATCTAAAAACTCATCATTAGGCAGAGGTTTATTCTTTACGAAAAAACTGACGCTCTTTCTAATTCACTTAGTAAAGGTGTGAAATATTTACGGAGCCCGTAATTTCATTTTAGGAAGACTCTGAGTTAAAATTACGAAACATTTCTTAAATCAAATTCTTTAATTATTCATCTGATAGCGAGAATATATTATTATAAGTGAAATATGGAAAAATGTAAATTATTATTGAAACATTATAATATACTAGCGGTCCGCCCCGGCTTCGCCCGTGGTACATATTTACGTTTTCTCTACATAAAAACCATCCTCGTACTTCAAGGAATATAATAAAAAAAGAATTATCGAAATCGGTTGAGCCGTTCTCGAGTTATGCGCTTACCAACACATTTTGCGATTCATTTTTATATATAAGGCTAGCTTTCCGCCCGCGGCTTCGCCCGCGCAGTCAAAGAAAAACCCGAATAGTTCCCGTTCCCGTGGGATTTCCGTAATGAAACCTATCCTATGTCCCGGGGTAAAAAATAGCCTATGTCCTTTCTCGGGTATCAAAACATCTCTATACCAAATTTCATGCAAATTGGTTCAGTAGTTGAGGCGTGATTGAGTAACAGACAGACAGACAGTTACTTTCGCATTTATAATATTAGTATGGATAATCTTCGCCTGACATTCTTTCTAATGATGTTTTGAAAGTGTTAATGAGGTGGTTGTGATTGTGCAGCATTCTTTGAATTTTCAAAACAGTATCCCTTACAACTCCTTCAATGTTTTGGCACCTGCGGTCGACCTCACAATTTTCGTCACCCATGAAATAAATCTGCAAGAATTTCGGCTGATCATTTGTAGGCAATAAAGAGCCAATCCTGTGATAAATCTGTCCTTGGATTGTAAAAGTAGGTGAAAATCCAGGCATAACAACTTCATTGTCTACTCCGAAAGATGTCATTTGGAAACACGAATTATATTTTCTTATACGACTCAAAAATCGCCGTGATTCATTGTTGTCATATAACAAAAAATATTTTAGAGGTTCTTCTGGTTCGCCAAGTAATGGGAGTGATACTTTACCACCAGAACAACACATGCCGGGAGTTTCGTCTTTCCATTTTAGTGCTTCACAATGTGTGCACTTTTTATCCATCCGACCAATGAGCACTAATTGATGATTAATGTAATCAATCATAGGGTCATAATTAAAAGCTGCGTCTTGAAATGCATCCCATGTATTACGTGTAAAAGCAGTTCTTCTGTGTGCCTGACGTTCAGCGTTCAAAGTACGCCGTCTTTGTGATTCATCATGGGAATCTGACACAATTAGTGATGCATGTCGCTCAGCGTCTAAAAGTCTTCGTGCCTGTCTTTCATCTTCAGTTTCAGCGGCTCTTTGAGTTGCGTGACGCTCAGCATCTAAATATCTACGCGTTTCACTCTGAACTTCAGTCTGAGAAGCTCTATGAGCCCTATGGCGCTCAGCATCTAAAATACGTCGTATTTGACTCTGTTCTTCAGTCTCAAAAGCTTTGTGAGCCCTATCTATGGCTCTCAGTATCTAAAGCCAAACGGGTTTGGGTCTGTTCTTCGGACCCTTGGCTTCTAGCTATTTTCGCAGCTCGAGCTCTGCTAGACCTACGCGCTAGATTAGATTTACGTTTTCCAGGCATATTAGCGTATACTTCTTAGTCCTGATTACACCAAAAATGCTTTTATTCAAGAATAAATATTCTTTTCACAATAAATGTCACAAAAATTAATACCCAGAATATATATGTTCTGTGATTAATACATGCCAAAACTTTGTTCAAGTTTGATTGAAATAAACGACTGTGTAAAACCTCCTAAATTGAAGTATCTGCTTCTCATATAAAGTGATGTGAACTGGATACTATTATATATACTATTTGGTAGGTTTATACATCAAAATTATAATCACAGTAAAATTTATGATTAAAATGTGTTTTGACGGTTTTGACAGAATCCTTTCTTAGGCTGTGTCCGCATATTTCACCGCGCGGATTTTATTCTTGCGATTTAAATTGCGCAATCAAAATTCGCGCGATTTTTGTCAGTTGAATTTTTTATAAGTGTAAAAATTTAAAATGGGTTAAAATCGAGTCTATAGGAGTCGGTTACATACAAACATACAGCTGAAGCTAATAAAAGTGTGTTAAAATGAATTGATCTTCTCGATAGCGTCGTTGCACGATTGATCAAAACGCGCGGTTTTTTCTGCAGAGCGGACATAATATTCATACTAACTTGATACTACAAAAAAGGTCGCGCGAAAATAATTCGCACCGCTTCCATGTGTTACAGAATTGCCGAAAAAATCCGCGCGGAAAAAGCCTTATGTATATCTTGGTTGCTTTGGTAAAATGGGAATTCGTCATTTTCCCGGGGTAACAAGTAGCCTATGTCCTTTCTCGGGTATCAAAATATCTCTATACCAAATTTCATGCAAATTGGTTCAGTAGTTTAGGCGTGATTGAGTAACAGACAGACAGACAGACAGAGTTACTTTCGCATTTATAATATTAGTATGGATTATAAAGAAATGAATCAGGTAAGAAGACATGAATACGATGTTCAGGAAATGAAATTTTCTTGCAATTTCCTTCTAATCAGATGTGAGTTATAAAGTTGGTCATCAATCAAGTTAAACTTATTAAAATTATCTGTCCTTATTCCTATCTCTTTCTTCTTTAATCCCGCTGTCTTTCTCTAATATTGACAATTTAATCTCAAAGCCACGATGAGGGTGAATACTACATTATGTAAAGAATACATAACTTTTACTGATTAGTTTTGACGTAAAGGAGCTTAATCGTGTTTATAAAGTACTAGCTTTCCGCCCGCGGCTTCGCCCGTGCAGTCAAAGAAAAACCCGCATAGTTCCCGTTACTGTGGGATTTCCGGGATTGCGTCATTTTCCCGGGATAAAAAGTAGCCTATGTCCGTTCTCGGGTATCAAAATATCTCCAAACCAAATTTCATGAAAATTGGTTCAGTAGTTTAGGCGTGATTGAGTAACAGACAGACAGACAGAGTTACTTTCGCATTTATAATATTAGTATGGATTAAATTACTAGTAACTTACTCGGCATGAAAATAAGATAAAGAGCGAAAAATATGTTTTGCATTATTATTTAGATCTAGCCCATCAAGATTCTATGCAAGTAGTAGATCAATTTTTTCCCACTATGTCAATGAGAGAACGATATAATAATAGAGCGCTAGTTTTATTTCAGAAGGATTGTATTGTTAATGAAGTTACGTATAAAATTTGTTTAAAAAAATCTCGTCTTACAGAATAATGTATGAAATACACCAGTTATGCTGGATATACGTATTTGTATGGCTGTTTTCACCTCTGTAATAGTCCGTTTCATGTAAGAATGCCAAATGAATTTTTAACATCATGAACGTAGGTGTTTGTGAAACCGGGTTAGACGGCGGCATTGTTTGGCCTTCATACTTAGATACATTTATCGATTTATTTATTTTTACGAATCTTTTTTTGGGATAATGTATTAAAATGTTTTATAATCCGAGGTCCGCAAATGAAGCTGCAATGCGCTTCATTTGCGTTAGCTTTTTTTCATGACGATTATCTTTCTCATTAAAAACGAAATTGTATATTATCATTTCATAGTTAATCATTAAACAAGATAGGTATATCAACGAACTAATGACTAAGGAAACTTCTCCGAAAAAATATACGAAGTACGAAAATAGAAAACTTAATAATCTAGTATATTATAATATTTAATATTAACCAAGTAATTAAATAAAATAATTTTAGTAGACTGCCATATAAAAAGTAACGAATTGAAAATGTGTAATCCAAAAATATAAAAGAGAAAATATTCGAGTGCACTATTCATCGCTTCGCTTAAGCTACGGCGTAGCCTGCATCCGGCCAGATGCTACGACCCGCTACGTAGACTTGAATATCAATGAATTATTGCGCTACGCTGCTGTGGGAAACTGCCAAACGGTAAAGTGAATTTAATTAGTTTACTTTAGGTAAAATGTTTCATAAATAAGGTAGCAGAAATAAATTATATTTATCATATTATTCGTTTAAAATTGCTATCACGTAGTCTCGTAGCACTTAAAAGTTAACGTACTACGCCCGGCCTATTTTTACGTCCTGTTTTAAAATACTTCATATAATTGAAGAGTGTTCTAAAATATCTATGTTATACTGTATAAATTATTTATCTATTAAGTAGATAATAATGATTATACATAATATAATAATATATTAGATCATATATCATTCAATAGTTGTCACGTGTTCAAAATCACTTCACATCACTAACACATGTTTTGTTTACCACAATATTCTTAAAACTTAAAAGGTGTAAAAAAGTGTGTCATATAATAATGCATGAAGAACTGAAAACCAAAAATAATTGAGGTATTTAATGAGGAATTAAAATGCAGACCGGAGTCAGGAAGCGAGACAGGGTTACGTGCAAGGATCGGCCAATAGGGTAAAGGATCCAAGTTTTATGAATAACTTAGTACGGACCGTAATTACATATTAACACACTATGCACTGAATAATTTGATATAGGTTAGAGATTTACGAGGAGGAACATTTAAAAACGCAAGGCCCTCATTAGCGGGTTGTCACGGTACGGCGGGTTAACGCGTGCTGGCAACGTCCTGTGCACAGTTCGGGGGTCAGAAGGGCCAGAGGGATCGGGAGGCGGTGGCGGGTTGACCGCCGCGCGGCCGCCTGGAGCGTGGCCGTAAGTCGCATTTAACACTGGACGCGACCGGCCGAGTTAGCGACACCGCTTGCACTGAACTTGCGCGCGCCGTCGCTCGATACCACCGCCGCGCCCCACATCATTTACCACCTGTACGCTCCGTCACAACACCGCGCGGATTTCACTCCGCATAAGTAAACATTCATTTCGTTTTATAGTTTGCATTGAACGGGTTAACTAGACATCCGCCTTTGATAAAGCTAACGGTTTAATTTGAATTTAATTCGTTCAAAGGTTTGATATTGACCGACGGCTCGTTTTAGCTGATTTATAACATTGCATGCATTTTATAGTTAGTTAAAGAGAGTTGAGATGAGTTTGGTAAAAAATATGGTATAAGTAAATTAAATAGCAAAAAGTAGAGCTAATATGATAAACAATACATATTAATATAACCATTAGTTTGTAGAAGCTATGTGTAAGTTAATTTCCTGAAATGAATTAATTAATACCAAGACCATTAATCAAATTGGATATAATTGTATTATTAATAGGTTCAAATTCATGGAAATCCTTCTACAAGTATAACAGAACTGACTACCCTTACCGCTCCTTACATTTTATTAATTGAATGTCGATGTTAAAGGAACCTTTAAATTTAAATAAGTTAAAAAACTGAGCTATAATTTAAACAGGATAAATATTAAATTTAAACTTGTAAAAATATTCCGTGTGTAAAATGTGTAATAACATAACTCATGGTTTATGAATAGTACCTAATAAGTAATAACACACGCTACCGCATTCCATGCAAACTTGTGAAGCATTGCTAATAATTTCATTGTTTTAGAATTTTCAACTATTATACATAATTTTGTAAACCTTTAATCAACTTCTTAATAATCAACATAAAAATGAAATTCCACAAGGGTACCATTACACAAATTATCTTCGTATATGAAAATTCTCGTGTCAAAACGTTCGTTCCCATACTCTTACCACGGCTCTACCGATTCTTTTGAAAATATTAATGCATATTAAATAACATCTGTTTTTCATACCCTAAATGATAAGAGTAAAGCAGAGTGACAGCTAGTATAAAACAAAATATTTGATAATCGAATGTACAATGGCATTTAAATTAACATAACGACTAAGTAAGATAGATTATGAATCCCTTCCCACAAGCCCGCGCTTTAAAAGTACTAACTTCCTATTGGAGTAACTGCCTTACCCACTCAGATATTATCATCACGATAAACAAGTGGTTCCCGAGTCGGCTCCACAAACGATTTTTACTGCCATCTTTAGACTTTTTAGTTTAAACTAGGTACAAAGATGCAATCCACTAAATTGGACCTCACTCTTATTAATGTTTAAAAAATGTTAGATTTATGTTATAATAGAAAAAAATAATATTAATTTCCTGTCCATATTTTAGCAACAAAACAGTTCAAAATATATTTTAAATTAATTCAAATTCTTATATTTATGTTTACGCTAAGGACTAGATTAATAAAACAGTCAAGGATTTTTTGACTGAAGAGTTTAGTAGGTACATTTAATTCGCATGAACGTATAAGAAAATTGTGTATCAACTTCATACTAATTTTCCAAGTACACGTTGTATTTATCGGGAACAAAGCGCGAAAGAACATTCTTTTATTGGACCAACGTAATAGGTTTTTATGTGGTACCTACTTACTTTCGATTTTCTCATTTTCCTCCTTTGTAACTTTTCCGTTTAAGGAACGTGGTGGATTAGTATTATCCCTGTTATATAGACTAGATTGTGCACAAAGATACTCTAATTAATAAATATAATACACGTTTAAAAATATAATATTTACTTCACCTACTAACATTAATTATTAAATACATGAATTAAAATTTTAATTCACAACGAAGTAAACTCATGCCCTTGACCGGTTTATAATTGTGTAGTTATTAAGGACTTATTTCAATTAAAACGCAGTTACATTGGTTATAATGTCATCTAGTTAAACATTAAACCTCAGCAGAGAATTAACCATGCAACAACAAGGTGGTACGAATGTATATCGAACGGTAAATCTGTTTAATGAACCCGTGTTTACGGCAAACGTGACTGAACGATTTCTTTTGGCCCATTTAATATGTATACAGGTCATTAGTTTCAAGAATGTGCTAGGTATAAGGAGGTATAAGAATATCAAAACTATTTTAGTGACTTAGTTGATACCACACGTCATGCGCTTGAAGTGTTTGGTAGATTCGATGTATTCTATGTATTTAGAGAAATATAAATCTATGCTTTGGAAGCAATCGTATGTAATATACGAATTAGAATATAGTAACTAATATTGTGTAAAATAAAGTAATATTTCCCTGAAAATATAACAAAGAACAGTTTAATTACCTTCATAATTGATACATTAAGAGAACAGCGCAACTATTCCAACTATTATCAAAATGTGAGATTTATACAAAATTTCGCCATTTCATACGATACTTACATTAAATGAACATTATATTTCTGCCATGATAATATATTAATGCTGCAAATTATCTAAGTACTTTAGTATGATAAAACATTATTACGTAACATAAATTCAAGTTCCAAAGATCTTATTTAAAAGTGAATTTGTTTAAAGAGAACTTCTTTCAAATACCCGACTATTCCCGTTCAGTTCTTAGCCTAATTCTGTGTACTAAATACCAACTTTAACTTGCAAAAACTTCATTCGAAACGTGGTTTTAAGCTTAAAAGAGGATTACGGAACGTTAATATGCTTTTTCCGATTTGAATATACAATATGTGCAATATTTTTCATACGACGAGGCAATTCCTTTTTAATACTGAGCTTAATTTTTCATTTTCTCACTGAAGATCATCGAATGGAAAATTCTTTTGCGAAGCATCGGCATGAAAAGTGCTGAGTTATAGAGTTCATATAGGTCGCTCTATCTTTTGTAATTTCTCTAATCACAATACAACTTCAAAGGAAAACTATAAGCTGATTCATTCGGAAATTGGTAAAATAAATATCTTTTCAATACCGATATTATGTGTGAATGTTAACGCCTGTCACGAAAATCAAACTATAAAAACAAGATAAAAACCATTTTTATCGAGAATTCAGTTCGAGGAAAAATGTTCAACTGATGATTTTATGAATGGTATATTTTCCTTACGAAGAATATAAAATTATGCGAAAATAATAAATATGCGATAGTTTAGTTAGGCACATGCGTAGGTGTCTACGAGGGGTCTATGATTCTATGGTTAATAAAATAATTATTAAAATTATATAATATTTTTATTCATTCAAACTTCGAGTAATATTTTTTGCATAACATAAAATGCAAATGTAAAAGATAATCTCACAATACAAAAGAAAAGGCAAAGGTCACTAAAACAAGACATTTTATTATAAATCACAAACATAAACCCAAGTAGAATAGAGGCATAAAATAATATTGTTTTCATTTCACACACACATACATCAACATAACTGAGCTTTCATTTGGAAACTTTAGTATAATAATAGCGAGTGCGTTGAATTATTAATTCATGAAAACGGGTCAGCAATTTAACCCTATGGGAAAAATGTATTCTACATGTCATCTCCAGGGTCAACGTATGAAATTATTATGTTAAGCATAAATATTTTATATTCGAATCATGCATTTATCACATTTATATAAATTCTGTGCCAAGAGTAATTTCGCGTGGTTCAGGCGATAACCGTTCTCATTGGGATTCCGACAAACATTCTTATTTAACCAAGAAGTTTTTTCTCGACACAAATATTATATATTGCCTTTAATATTTCGTCTGTAGCTCATAAAAAAACAATCTGAAATGAATCAGATATCATGTCCTAAGCTTCATAGAATAAAAAAATAAAAAATAATAATCGTGTATTTGCTTCATAACATAATGTACAAGATTGACAGGCGTGTTTTATTATCCCTATGGATTTTATCCTTCTTTCCATTTGTAAATAAATAAACCAGCCACAAATATTAAAATCAATCAAAGATTCCTGCAATCATAAGTTTAATATCACATATCGAACATGCACACACCGCAAGCAATACCTCAATACCTCGTTAATACTTATTCCAATATACACAGTAAATGTATATTCAAAATTGTAGTTTAACCGTTATTTTGGGAAGCGAAACTTTTAATACTGCATACGGCAGGGGATAAAATGAATCTATACGGATTTCTCTCCGTTCCCCGGGGGCGTGTACATCTGCATCAAACACTTCCTATTTTAGCTTTACATTATATGAGATCTTAAAAGCCACTGCAAAGGATATTTATCTTGTATAATTTATGTACTCGATAATTTAGGATTGTAACCATTAGGAGTACGTAGTTGTTAGATAAATTACTATTTTTGATAAACATTATCTTTCTAATGTAAATTACTTGTAAATTTACTGTAACTCTATATATGATGTTATATTTTGATAATACAAATAGATGTAATAATATAACCATTGGAAAATTCTATAGCTAATAATATTGATATAACGATAATAATTATTTAGATAAACCATACAAATGCTGAAACAATGTTCTCTTTTTATGTTATATGTTAACATAAGCCTCATTATCCTAATTCCACAAAAACAAGATAAAGAAGGAAGGGAAAAACCATAATAAATATCAGGATAATTAGAACAACTAAGTATTGTAACAACGTTTACAGGGTAATTTGTATGGTGCGTGTCTCGAAAGCAGATGGGTCATTCTGAACCTCTCGTTACACAGAATTAACTTCGTAATCCAAAATACTAGCCGATACGTTTAAAAATTTACACTAATCTACTGATGACCGGAAAGCCAATTAAACTGTTCTTGAATTAGTTAGCTACCTTGAGTAATCACTAACAGGCTTACAATGTTTTAAATAACTTTGTTGACTGACTTTGTTTCAAGACATTAGTGTACGAAAGTGCTGGAGTGAGCGTAGTTATGTGTAATCGATTTTTAAAATAAATACGCGTATGTTCCATACTACAATATGATTTTCAATAAAATGAAACGATGAAATTTTATTGTGGTTAGTTGTTTCAAACAATTTGTTTTCTTTTCACGCCTGATATCAAAAATATACACAATTGAAATCTAACAAATAAAATGAACGCGTTTTCATAATAACTTTATTTCTATTTTATTTGCAAACGCTTCAAAATAAAATGTATTTGATTAAATTGTTACATTTTAACTATTTCGCAGTTACAGTTATTTAATCTGCCTCAATGCTTTCACGGAATAATACATGTAGTTGTATGTCGAGGAACATCTGGACTAAAAAGACTAGTGTGCCAAACAGAGAAGTTGGCACGGAAATATAAAGTGTTTTATTGAAAGGTTAACGCCAAATTACATTTAGATACTTTTAAAAGTTAGTATGACAGCGATGTACATGAACGCTAGTAAATATTTCTAACCAAATGTAGCTGGAGTTACAACTCTAAAGCTTTGGTGTAGGTACGATATAATTAGATATTAATTACGAGAACTAGCTGGATCCCGCGGAGTAACATGCGTAATATTATCACGACAAAAAGTATCATATATAGTATATCTAGTCTATAACCTAAATATGTACCATATTTCTTACAGAACGAATATGCTGTTTGCATGAAAGAATAACACACTGAAATAAACAAGAATACACTGTTAAAATAACATAAGTAGGATTATTTTCTTATTAATCATCTGATCTATTTAATAAGTAAGAAGTCCGTAGTCATTGTGAATAAAGTAATGATATAAATTTTCGTTAGCACAAATCAATACCAGATTTTCAATATGAATGAAACGAGTCGAAACTAATTTCCTATCAGCCTTCTCACGTTGTAATTGGAATCTAAGGATACCAATTACTGAGTCCTAATAAATCTGAGTCAATTTCAATAATCACAATATTCCTTATTTATTAACAAGACGTGAGAAATATTCGAAAATGTAATTTATATTTTGATTAATATGAATTATCAGGAATTTAAGTGTACAAATATGTTAGATATTAACAACACTCGTATAAAGATTATGAAAAATTTATTTTTGTCTTAAAACCTATTTATAATTCAAATTAAATTCCAACCACAACTATATCACTACAACTGTTAATGCATGAGCGTGGTGATCAAAATGTGTGGATTAGAAAGGAATCTGCCAATCCTACTCGAGAAGATTTAATGAAATGAACAAAATAATCATGACATTTTTTTATTTACATGAAAATTAATCCAGAATTATGCAAGGGTGAAGGGAGTGGCAACCAGTTTATCTCAAAGCGTAAGTTAAGCTGGAAGTGATCTCGCAAATCTGAGCGAGCATCGGAGGCTAATCCCAAACCAGTTAGATCGATGCGACCTAGAATCGAGTCCTAACTTTTACATTCAACACGCTAACAAAATATTTACTTTTAATATAAACTGAAAGAATAGAGGCGAAATTGTTGAAGCGAAGTATATCTACATAATGTAATATTAGATTGTACATTATGAAAATTATCATCATTTAACTAGCTGTTGACTGCAGCTTCGTTTGCGTGGTTAAAATAAATTTTCATTCAAATTTAAATGTAACATTCATTCCCTATTTTATCCCCTTGGATCCGTTCTTAGCGCATGCCTCGTAGTGGCTATCTACATGCCATATTTCTTCTCGATCCGTCCAATAGTTAGAATTATCAGTCAGTCAGTAACCTTTGTGTCTAATACATATATTAAAAGACTTTACACGTTTAAACGTAAATCATAATTAAGTACATTCGTAGGACCAATAATCATTGCTCATACAAATACAAATCTATAAGTCCTCTTTGTAATAAGGACTCATTACGTTCTATATCCCCAATTGTGAGGTTCAAATCAAACTGGCGCAAGACAAGGTCACTCCTTTATCTACGAGGGTACAATCGACTGAATAATACACGACGCCCAATAAGTGCTCAAATTATTTCGTATTGACAAAATCTTTAGAAATAGCTAACAAAAGTTACTTGTTTATTAGCAACGAACAATAATCTTATATATAAAAATGAATCGCAAAATGTGTTGGTAAGCGCATAACTCGGGAACGGCTGAACCGATTTCGATATTTTTTTTTTATTATATTCCTTGAAGTACGAGGATGGTTTTTATGTAGAGAAAACGTAAATATGTACCTACCACGGGCGAAGCCGGGGCGGACCGCTAGTCTATAATATAAAAATGAATCCCAAAATGTGTTGGTAAGCGCATAACTTGAGAACGGCTGAACCGATTTCGTTAATTCTTTTTTTATTATATTCCTTGAAGTACGAGGATGGTTCTTATATAGAAAAAACGTAAATAAGTACCACGGGCGAAGCCGGGGCGGACCGCTAGTGATCTATATTATTAACGTTTATTTCAATTTAGCTTGTCATAAACATGAGAAAGATACCATAGAATCCAACGAGGAATATAGTACATATTTAATTATATATCTTGTAATAAAACTTGAATAACAAGATAATAAACATCTATTCTAAGATAAAATGTAGCCTATTATAGCACTGTCTGAAAACTAGAATAGCTAGTTCAAGCGGAAGCGAGATCAATAACTCCGAAGCAACTTCCTATAAGTTTGTCGTCTAAATTGGCCATCTTTTAGTATGTTATGTGCCTACGTGAAAGCGTGGTTATTTGCTGGCTATTATAAATAGTTTGGAACCGATATACTAACAATAAACGAACGATCTTTATAACAAACAGAATAACGAACAATATATTTTACGGGAAATTAAATTTCACGATGTATATTTTATTTATTACGATATGTTTAAAATGTTGTAAATAATGTTGCATTTTTAAATAATGTAAGTAAAAGAGCACACATACTTTTATAAATTTTTTTCAATATCGAAGATGCGTCGATGCACTGTGCCGTGTTTATTCAGAATTTCATTAATAAGAGAAGAGTTTATATTAAGCGGAGGCATTTTATAGCATCAATAGTTTTATTAGTTCAGCTTGGCAGTTAATTAAGTTTCGATATTGTTGACATATTGATGTGGACTATTTGCATTCTCGCGTTCATGGTTTAATATTATCGCTGTGTGAAATTTTCAATTTTATTATCCGCATCATGAATTACATTATTACAATACGTAAGCCGTAATTTAATCAATAAATTAAATATGAAATGTTTCGCGAACTCTACGAAATTTATTTATTGCCTTTTAAATCATTGGTTAAAAAAAGTTCAAATTTATCAATTAATTTCTTTGAGAATTTTCAATACAATATCTTAAATTAAATAACATCCTACTTCGTTATTATCAACTGCTATAAGGACGATTATAAAGTGGGATGCTATCAATAAAAAAACACCTCCACGTACTATGCAAATTGGTTTTCGTTAGAAAAAGCAATTTTATGTTTGCCATTTATATACTTAAATAAAGTTTAAGTGTGACAATAAAGCTGTACTACTGAAATTCAGAAATTGTGATCTAAAAACACAAATTTTTCTCCTTTAAAATTAGTCTCTCTTTTGTAAAATGCCTGACATTGAGCACTTAAAAAGCTTCTCTAAATTGACTGGCAGTAAAGACCAGATTGGAAAAGGCGTGTGATTAATGTATGAAGTTATATAAATAGACAGGATGATTGAAAGCGGTCACCGATGCCAAGACATCTGGGGCATAGCATCTGTCAATTCAAGCCTTTACTTTAGTAACAATGCTACTGCTTTTTATTTTTCAGCTTTGTACATAAAATTATGTAAAATAAAAACTATAAGGAATATTTATACGATATTCTGAGGTGAAATACTTAATTTCGATAAAATATATACGTAGTAAGCAGCTTTTTAAAGTGGACACAATATTATAAACTTTTTAAAATGGTATTGGACACAAGCATTTAAATTTTATTTAGTATTTCTAAACACGATAGAAAATATATGTAAGGCATGATCAGTTAAAAGAAGTTTGTTAAGTTATATTTGAACGGAAAATATCAAAACTGCTAAAACGATAACGATACATAAAATTTAAACTGGCAACTCATCATTTAAAAAAGCAACAAGTAACTTTCGTGCCAGGCGAAGGTGCCAACTCCGATACTTTTTATTATCACTGTTAACAGCACAGTAAATGTTGACTTTTACGATGCTATACCGACAGGCACAAGTTTCTTTTCCGGTGAGATAAGAAACGGCCACTAAAACTCTGATAAAGTTCTAGACCAATCTCACGGTTAGGGAACTTTAGGTTACGGCTCTGTTTGTATTATTTGCGCTACATTGACATTTGGTTTTTGTTTGGTTTAGACCCAATTTCACCAATATTTTCTAACTTTTTTTATTTGATCTGACAACTTGCACTTGGCCAGCTTGGTGGATTATAGCCTGTACCTTCATACAAGGTCCGTGTCCCAGTAGTGGGAAAGTATATGGAGTGCTGATGATGATGAACTTTATTTAGTTACTTATTATTAAGGGAAAATAAAATGCTTTGTATAATTCATCCTACGTAGTAATATGCGAGAATGCAATTATGTAATTTCACTGCCACTTAGACTTTTCATGTAAAATTGCTGAACTTACAGTGGTTTAGTGGTACACTATTATAATTATAATTTAAACGTGAATGTAGTGCATCTAATGATGAAATCTAGCAGTTGCTAGACTATTAAAGTTACAAAAAGGTACTACATAAACAACGAATATATTTTAATGTAATTAATGGAATAATTTATATAGTACTATAGATTTCCACCCGCGGCTTCGCCCGCGTTTTCAAAGAAAAACCCGTTCCCGTAGGATTTCCGGGATAAAACCTATCCTATGTCCTTTCTCGGGTTTCAAAATATCTCTATACCAAATTTCATGCAAATTGGTTCAGTAGTTAAGGCGTGATTGAGTAACAGACAGACAGACAGAGTTACTTTTGCATTTATAATATTAGTATGGATTGTGTGTCAATTACGTTAAATAATTTCCTATACTTTGCCGTGCCTGAATCATAAATGACCTTATGGTTATATACTTAAAGAGCTAAGTAATATATTCAAACTAAAACTTTAATATTTCGTTATAATATTTGATATAGAGATATTTTGCAATCAATTCAAATCCTAAGTTATGTATGAAATCACTTTGTTAATAGCAAGAATAAGGTTTTTTTGTTAAAAAAAAGTACCTAACCCAGTAATCTGACGGTACATAAAAAAAACTTTATTTAACGATGTAAGTCGTAAAAAGTAGCCTTTAAAAAGGTTTAACATTCATTTTTATACGCTAGAGGCGCTTGCAAGAAAATGCGACCAAGTAAGAAACTGAGTTTAAAACTAGAATTCTATTAAGTCAAATACGGCCACGCGGGCAAGATTGCATAAATTTTACAATTCTAAAAGAGTTACTCGAGTTTCTTGCCTGCTCTTGTGCGGGCAAATGGCCGCCCTTGGGGAAAGTACAAAATAACTTCCATACCGTAGCTATAAGTATAGAGAATATTCAGTTTCAAGTTGTATCATTATGTTAAATTGTAAGAATATGATCATTAGTAGTGAAATTCTTAAAACATTTTACCTAAATTGTAGCAAATGGCTTCGGAAAAAGGAGATTATATTTTAATCTAATTTAGAATGTTTTAATACATGTTTTAATCTATTCATGTCTAAATACTATAATAAAACAAAACCACTCGATTTTATCTCATTATTAATAATCAATTATTTTATTTAAATAGCATATACAGGGTGTCCCAAAAAGTAGTGATGAACGGAAGTTGGAAGGTAGAGGACCTAGAGGGCTATCCGAATCACCCCCATGTATGTTATGCGATTTTTCGTATTTTCGGAGTTATGACGTTTTTTTCAATTTTTCTGCTATCGCCGAGTACGATGATATTTTCACTCATGGTGACGTGAATTATTGCGCTAGATGTTTGATTTTTTTTGTGTGCTAAGCTGAAAGATAGGTCAATTCATTATGGTAACATTTATTATCGTTAGATCTTAGAATGGAATAAAAGAAAGAGTTATATGCCAAGAAAGATAAAATTATCCAGTATGTTCAAAACTTCAAGGGCCCATAAAAAATAAAATCACATAAAAAAAGTTTTCCATTTGGCTTTTAAAAACTTGCTCTATCTATCAGGTAGCTACCCTAAAAATTTAATTTTATTATTCAGAAGGCTTCAATCGAAAAATTTAAATGTAATGTGGTAAGTGCAAAAATTTTATTAACATGATGATCATTAAAACCAATAAATAGATGTTTAATTAACAGAAATTTTTAAAATAACCCCGCTGTTGCTCAGTGCAAGTGCGACATCACCGTAAAAAGTTGTCTTTTAAATGTCTGAATGCCCTTTTATCATTTTTAATGGTTTCTTCTGCTACTATGAATTTCGGGGTTATTTCGTCCAAATTGTGGCAGTCTCTCGTCTATGTAGTATCTCCACGGAAAAAAATTAATAGGGTTAATGTCCGGGGACCGTGGAGGCCAGGCTAAAGGGCAAAGATACCCTGAAAGATGGATTGGTCGTTGCAGCCTGCGCATGCGCCGGTGACGCCTGCCTTAAATCCTGGCCTCCACGGTCCCTCGACCTAAACCCCATTGAATTGTTTCAATGGGGATACTAAAAAGACCTCGGCTACTTGAAAGAATGCCACAATTTGGACGAAATAACCCCGAAATTCATAGTAGCAGAAGAAACCATTAAAAATGATAAAAGGGCATTCAGACCTTTAAAAGACAACTTTTTACGGTGATGTCGCACTTGTATTGAGCAACAGCGGGGTTATTTTAAAAATTTCTGTTAATTAAACACCTATTTATTGGTTTTAATGATCATCATGTTAATAAAATTTTTGCACTTACCACATTACATTTCAATTTTTCGATTGAAGCCTTCTGAATAATAAAATTAAATTTTTAGGGTAGCTACCTGATAGATAGAGCAAGTTTTTAAAA
>CAJQZN010032817.1:0-13768 GCA_907164685.1 Colias eurytheme
TTTTTTGTTAAAAATCCTGTTTGGTAAAACATGGTAATGTTTGGCATTACTGTTAAAAAAACGGGAATTTATCATGACGCGTTCAAGGTCGTCACTCGTAAAGAATTTTTGATAAACCAGCCGTGTCGGATAAAAGCAATAATGTTTGCTGTCGCACTCTATTCCGAGAATGATACTAGATAACGGACGATTATAATTACTAGGTACATTCACGGGAATGTTACGCTTATCATAGCGTTTGATTATACTATTTTATCTTCTTTCGTCTGTGTGTACGTTTTACGTGACACGGCCTCAAGAGTATTCAGAAAGACCATCCAAGCAAATAACATACAATTAAGTAAAGAAAAATATTCAATTCTTTATTGACATTATCATGTTTTTGTTTTGTTTCCACTAGTAGGCTGCTACAGGCAGTGGCAGGCCTGTTGTGTTTTGAGCCTGGAGACGGGCAGCCGCTGATGGGGTCACGGACGAATTCTACCATACCCGTGGGGCGTGGACCCGTCGTTGATGCGGCTTGACGGAACACAGTGGGGTTTTGGTCGGTAGGAATCCGACATAACCCCCTTTCCCCGGAGGCCGTGGGTATCTATGCAAGATTTCCCCACTAAAAAAAAGGCCTAGTTATTATTTATTGCAACATAAGTAATAAATAAAATATATACAAGATGTATTTAAGTGTCTGTGTGGAATATTGTGGTAATGTGGCATGTAAAGGAAAACACCACACACCACCTTAGAAATCTGGCGTAGCAGACTGATTTGTATTGGTACGACAATATCTATGACAATTTTGGCCCGTTTCACGACTTACTGATAAAGTACCTGATATGATATTTAACACTTATGGATAAAGGTCAGAACTTAAAATTTCAGACCTACATTTGTCTTTTCACTGACGATACAACCTGTCCAGAACTAACAAAATCGGCAAATGTTATTGTTCTTTAATTAATTATTGAATGTTGCCGAAAATACACGATTAATTACTATCACGTACAATGATAGTCGTAATTCGTATTATTTATGTTACTAAAATGATGCTTTTGTTTGAATTAAGTACATCATCCTTTTTAAGCCCTCAAAAATATCACTAAAAAAGAAGCTCTTAAAAATAATTTTTCTTTATAAAGATACGTTGAGTTAAACCTTGATAAAATAGATATTTTAATTATTAGGTATTCACAGTCATTTAGAAAAAATATTCGAATAAATTACACCTATGTAAATTACATTTTCTCCAAGATAAGGTGTAAAATCCACAAAACCTTATTCGGACAAAGATGGCTAGATCAGATAATTTGACATGATTCTGAAAAAAAGGCAAGATGGAATCTTGATGGAATAGTTTATGGCGTGTAACTAATTGTTAATTAGGTTTGTAATCAAACTAGGTACCTATTAAAAATTTGTTTTTAAAATGGGCTATCAGGTATCAGCGAAGGAGACATGCGTTTTAATTCTTAGAAATGTACAAGTTTTGTGTGAATTTTTAATTAACATATTCACAAACTATATTTGCTAATTTAAAACAGCGTCTGCAACAGGTTTTCGTTCGACATTCTGACATGGTCGTCGAACTCTTATAACCTTTGTTCACTAGAACGACCGATTAGCATACGCATCATCTCAAAATTATTTAAATAACTAATTATTTGTACGATAATTGATAATTAAGGTTCATTCATCTCTAGTACAGGTATATTAAGAAGAGCTGGAACGTCAACACATTTACACATTGCACATGTTAGGCCGGGAGATACTGACACAAAATTTCGGGCCATTTGTAACAGGATGGTGGTCTAGAGGGGTCTTAGTACGCAATGACAAAAAGAAAAATGATGGTCAGAACGCTGGTACCGGCGGACTAGTCGCGTGGGCGTTAGTCACACTCGTCGGATAAATAGCGAAAGTCCAACGATTTGTAACACAAAAATTTTAGAATTTACCGATAGCCCTTAAAAAAGATGTAGGCGGTAGTGTCATGCCATACAGTTACGATGTGACTTACAGTCCGCCATACCGACGTGAATGCGTTGATTTAAAAAAAAAACAATTCAACCATTTGTACCGGGCTCACTTTTGCACCATCGTCGTGCAGCCATTTACTAAAATTGCCATGCCATACTTTTAGGACGATTCCAAATGGTCGCCATACCGCGGAAAAGTCAAACGATTTGACTTTCGCTATTTATCCGACGAGTTCGACTAACGCCCACGCGACTAGTCCGCCGGTACCAGCGTTCTGAGTTCTGACCATCATTTTTCTTTTAGTCATTGCGTAATAAGACCTCTGTAGAACCGCCATTCTGTTACAAATGACCCGAAATTTTGTGTCAGTATCTCCCGGCCTATGTATGTGTCATATTTTGCAATTGTTTATAAATACAGGGTGATGTAATTGGTGTAGTACGAATATCTAAAAATCTATGAAGAATTTTGTGATACAGTAAATGGAAGAATTATAGACTATTTTACAGTATTTAATAAAATCATTTAATTTTTTGTTCATTTTCATTAGAAATGTCAATTTTTCTCACCAAGGTGGAAATTTGGATGATAAGGATCTTGTTAGAAAAATATAAATTTTGACTAAAATCGGCATTTTTTTTTTCAAAAATCAAATAGTTAACTAATTAATAATCAGAGTTATCACATTATTAAAAAAAATAAGCCAAACTATACACAATTTTTACCTACTTGATGCAATCCTCAAAGATCTCAACCCAATAGAGTTACTATGGGGCATAATTAAAGGGAAAGTAGCATCACAAAATGTGAACTTTAACTTGAAAACTGTGGAAGAATTATTTAGAAAGGAAGCAAATGCTATTAGTCTGGATATGTTTAGTGACGTTTGGAGAAAGACGCGAGAACATGAGGAAAAATATATTCAATTAGAACCAAAAGTAGATAATTACACTGACTCATTTATAATAAGTAATAACTAATAACATTAAGAAATTCCGACAACGAAACATCGAGTTCTTCGAGCGATGAAAGTTACAGTGAAGTAGAAGATTACGATTATGATTAAATAGATTCTTCTTCTTCTCTATAGATACTGCTTTCTGAATTGGTGGTAAATGTTAAAACTGTTAAACTGTTATGACGATTCAAAAGTGCTTCTAGAAGAAGTCTAATTGTATAAATGTTTGAGTTTGAGTTTAAAACCAATAGTGTGAAAATTATACAATAAACATGTAACACATATTTGTTAGCGCGTATTGGTAGGTATTACGTACTTACTACAAATATAATATTTCTTAGATATCTTTACTCAACCAAAGTCAGGAATTTAATTATTATTTGATAATTATTGAATGATTATTAATATTTTTATCCAATTGATTATTATTAGAATAAATAATGAAGTTCATCAATTGATTTACTTTTAAATTATAATTTTACAGGTAAATTATGAGAGCTTTCATAAGTAATTATATTTGCATATACATATCTACAACGCACCCATTTTACAATTCAAGTCTAAAATGAAACTAGAGTCGCATTTATTTTTGAACATACTGTAAGTGAAATTGCATAAGTGTGAGTACTGTGAACATGCCAGCTTTCCCTAATTGACCGATACAGGTGATTAGTTCCTAGAAGTGATATTATGCGTATTGCATATCGCTGTCTCTGTCTCGCAATCATATTTTTAGATTGAATCACAGTAATAGACTGAAACGTAAACATTTATCCATTCAATTGAGATTTTTAAGATTTTTTAGTAGAGATGAATTTAGAAATATATTTTTAGTATGTTCTGAAGTGATTTAAATTGTAAAGCTAAAGTTATCGGAACGTCCAGGCAAAGTCGCATCAAACTGCAGTTTATAGTTTTTATAAAATGGTCAAACATACAAATAATAATAAGTTATATAATGGTGTTATTCATTGTACAGTGTCTCAAAGAATAATAATAAATAAAAACTTCTGGAATAAATTAGCGACGGTTATTTAGAATTTCAGATTTCTGGAAGCCCATTAAATAACAACATACATATGCAGAAAAAATAATATGATTCCAATGACTTCCAGTGATAGTCAGGATGTGGTGATGCGTCATCCGCGGCGCTCGTCCCGCTTCCTCCTGCAAGAGAGCGGGGACGGCTCTGAGGCAGACCTGCTGGGGACCACTCCACCGAGGGCCAGGATACGGGACAAGGAGAAACGGAGGTCTGTGAATAATACTTCAATAACTTAACTAGACTTCGCTTATCGCTTTTGAATCGTCAAAATAAGGAATAATTTACCACCGGTTTAGATAGTAGCTTTTACTGGGTCGGCAAGAAACTCTGTCTTGATCATCATTCTTATTATCTTTCTAATATCACAAATTTCTTTCTTTTACGTTGAAACGGAGCCATTTCATCTTATGTTTTTTTATGGATAGTGCTAAAGGCTAATTTTTATCGCCGTGAAACATCTCATTTTTATGCGAAATACTTTTGACAAGATGGGCAAGGTCGCCAGCAAATTTATTGTAAAGCAAGTGCATATTTTATTTGTTTTGATCATCTTGTTATCTTACGTTAATCTTCGTTGTTGGTTTATATGTGATAGGATAGCAGTGTATGGTAATGATATTAAAACAGCTGGTATAGAAGATAATACTGTCGTGTTAAATTCAGCCACCGTACCGTGATGTCAAAACAGTATTATTAAGAGCTAGCGCACACGAGCAACTTTGTCTCCGCAACTATTTTGTCTCTCCCATCAATTTGTATGGGGAATTGCGTCGCTACGTGCGCGCACTTTCATACTAGCCCATAGGTGGGAGAGACAAAATAGTTGCGGAGACAAAGTTGCTCGTGCGCGCTAGCTCTTAAGCCACAGTTGACAGATATATACGTACAATCTTGCGTACAATACTAGATATGAAAAATGACAGCGCTATATAGTTCGTCTAGCGCTATCCCTTACTAAAACTGGAAATAATAATGTTATAAAACATCATGCTATACCCCCAGCTCGAACTTATTCATTCTATAAAAAACATACTTATTTTAAAAGCACATCCACATCGTCCTATCATACGAATTATTCATTTCCACCATGCCAAAGATTAGATTTTATAAATACTAACCACACGCGCAACCATATCCTATTATCAGGTATTATCGCGCCCTAACACTCGACATTAATCCTATCTGTACATTCATGCATTTTTGGAATACTAATACACGTCAATTGTACAAAATAATGAATTAAATCAGTATATGTATGAATCAGCGATCAGGGATTATAGGACAGAAATCGGTTATGTCCCTCTGACTCAACGGTAGAACAATTCAAACACATATATACAATAGTTTTAAAATACAGCAGTATAATTATGTTCATGTTATTCTATTTTTAATCGTGGGATTCCCTAACAAAGGATACATGCTATTTATATGGTGCCGGAATTTTGGCCAATACGGAAAATTTCACCGGTGACTGGCCAACTATGCAATCTCTATTTTATCAAGTCTATAGTCTGCCGATCCTGAATGTTTGGGAAGCACTATGTTATTTTCATCGACTGATTACTGCGATAATCTAAAATAATAATAATAAAAAAATAATAAAAATCTTTATTTATCCATACCTTCAATTACACTGTGTATTCCACTCAATTTATATAAACACAATACTTAAAACTATGGACATTATCGTCTAAACTAGGCCGAGCCTGTATCTTAGACGATAATATCTTCCCACTATGTAATATAGACTAATTATTCACAAAAATACAAGCGTTCACAAAGTTTCAAAAATTATCATAACAAAGACGGTGATTTGACATTTGCGTACTTAATAATTCTAAGAATAATGGACCTTATTAACCGATCGTTGATGACGAGTAAAACAACAACGAAAGTTATGGACTTAAGCTCAATTTAACACATTTAAGTTTTTAAAAAAAATGTATATATGTATTATATTTATTTTGTTTGTAGCGATTGTGATTAGATTTTTTTTTAAGGTATTGTTATTTAAATTTGTATAAAAAAATATATATATGTTAAAATTAAAATCACTTATGTTAAAATTAAATTCAGTAAAAATTTATGTTGATTACATATTATTTTATTTGTTTGAAGATAAGTAGATCGTTGTAATAATGTACTTATTCCAAGGTTTTGAATAAATTTTCAATTTGTGTATAATTTTGTGATTTTAGCCAATTATGTATTTTATTTATACATTGAGTA
The DNA here is from genome assembly GCA_907164685.1 of Colias eurytheme. Classification (NCBI taxonomy): domain Eukaryota; kingdom Metazoa; phylum Arthropoda; class Insecta; order Lepidoptera; family Pieridae; genus Colias; species Colias eurytheme. The sequence continues at coordinate 6,207 of CAJQZN010032817.1, forward strand.
TATGTGGTACGATATATATCAATTTGTTTATTTATTTTATTATATAACATGGGACCGAGAAAGCATTGGAATTTTCGAATAGAATATGACTTGAATTTATTCGTGGGACAAACATTACGTTGACGTCCTAAGGTTTTTTTATGATCAATGTTTGTATGTTGCTCCATGATACAGGCTTTAATGAATAGCTGTCTGATAGTCAATACGTCACAATCAGTATAGATGTCGGATGTAGGGTATAATATAGGTTTGAAACGCATCACTTTGAGCAGAGCTCGCTGTGCTCTTTCTAGACATATTATGTGAGACTTTTTTGCACCGCCCCATGAAGTAATACAGTATGTCAAAATAGATTGCGCGAGAGCATAGTACACTTGTTTTAGGAGAGGGTAGTCTGCAACGTGTCTTAGCTTTTTAAAAATATATATCATCTTTCTTGTTCTTTGTGTTAGCTGGTTAATATGTGGTATCCATGTCATTTTATGGTCAATAATAACACCTAGATATTTAATTTCTTGGGTTAAATCTATAGTGGGACAGTCACAAGAGTTGTCGCTGGTGGTTTTGCACGTGTGTAATTTTATATCAAGCGGTTCTTTTGGGAATGATCTTATATTGTTCGCAAAAAGCATAGCTTTCGTTTTAGTTACATTAAGAGTGAGTAAATTACGAAGCAGCCAGCGTGCAACTATTTTTAGACCATCTTCGGCATATAATTTTGCTTGTTTCCAATCTTTGCCATAGAAAATAAGTGCTGTATCGTCAGCAAATGCAAACAACTTACAATTTTTTAGTTTGATTTTACAGAGATTATTTAAATAGATTAGAAAAAGTGAAGGAGCCAAGACACTTCCTTGCGGGAGCCCATATGTAATTGGGACTTCTCTACTATAGGTGCCGCTGATTACGACGGTTTGTGATCTATCGGTTAAATAATCATGGAATAACTCCAAGGGTTCTCCTCTTATACCGATATCCGACATTGACTGTAGTAAAATAGGAACGGAGACTGTGTCAAACGCTTTGGCCAAGTCTAAAAAGACTCCAATACATTTATTTTTACTGTCAACCTGCTTCGCAACGAGATTTGTAAGGTCTAAAACAGCTTGAGATGTTGATCTGCCTTTTCTGAAACCGTATTGATTGTCTGCGAGAATATCAAATTTTTCCTAATGCTAATATTATTTAAATGTACATTTATAGAGGTAAAGTCGACTCGGGCCAATTATATCTCTAAAAAATAAAAAATCAGGCAAAGCAGCAATCAGGCAAAAGATCTGGTTGGTCGCCTGATATGGTAAACGCTACCGCCGCCCTGAATATTAACGTAGAATTTACTGCTATTTCACGCGGATATTCTGTGTGGGTATGGTACCCGTTGCGAGCTAGCCCAAGTCATTTTAAAGCTTGTTCGACATCCCCGCTATAAATATATTGACCCAATGTTATTATTTTCAGAAATATGATGGACTTTAGTCCGTGCTGTGAACGGTCATCTATCAATGAGAAAGAACCCGTTCCAGCATTTCAGCCCACACCACCTGGTAAGTATTAAATTAGAATAAGATAACAAAATGAATATAAAACTAACATGACTTAAAATAAAATATAATCATTCGTCATGTGCATGTCTGTCTGTCTGCTCGCAATAAACTCAAAAATAATAATAATTAGTAAAATAGCAGTTCTCGAGAAATTTTTTAGTTTTAGTCATATTGATGAACGAAAAACGTGTAAAATATTATAAACTGATTATTTCAGAACGGTTAAAAAAGCGCGCGAGCCTCAAGCTAGTCAGGTCCAAGGAGAGGGACTGGAAACAGGAGTTTGGGCAGAGGGAGCCGAAAGCTGACTCCCTTCCCTCTCCCGGGCCCGTGCCGGCGGTGCCGACGTTGGTAAGTTTTACAGTAACATTTTTTCTCTTACTATAAGCTTGTAATTTTACATGTACATATAATAAAAGAGCGTGTGTGCCAAGCACACGCGTCAGAAGTGAAACTTCTTTGTGCAAGATTCAAAGATACCAAAGTCGTCGCCTTACTCCATGACATACCGTCACATGACATGAATTGAAATTTTACCCTCAACGCGCCTAAAGAATTTTTACTTCAAAAAACTTAAAATTCCCGTGTCTCTTCTTTTTTTTAGTGTATAAAGCAGCATTTCATGTACCTGCTTTTCGAGAACCATTACCAATCCTAATACCTACCGTCTATATCATGTGTTTGTACAACAGTAGAATTTCATTATTTTTTTATTAATTAGTAGGTATTGTGCTACTTTACCTATGTTGCCTTTTATGTGTTTTATAACCTGCATGTTCTGTGTGTGCTGTCCCAAATAAATTGTCGCAAAATCTGTCTTCCCGTCTTCTTTCACTCCGGAAGGTGGAGTCCTGCAACCGCTTCATGTCCCTGACGTCACGGCTCAAGTGCAGGCCGACTGAGGAGCTGGTGCTCGAGCGACCTGATGAGGAACTGCCTCCGAGCAGAGTGAACTTCCACAATACGTTCAGTATGCTCATCAATATGGGCAACATTGAGAAGGGCTGCAGGCGGACAGTGAGTACGCGTTGTTTTCATATATTTTGCTTGAAGTGTAGATAATTTAGTAATGTAGAAGGATGTTAGGTGTTTAAAAATGGTGAAAATATGTAAAATGAAAATGAAGATGAGAGTGAGAGTGAGGATGAGAGTGAGGAGGAGAGTGAGCGTGAGGATGAGAATGAGAGTGAGGATGAGCGTGAGAGTGAAGATGAGAGTGAGGGTGAGAGTGAGGATGAGAATGAGAGTAAGGATGAGAGTAAGGATGAGAGTGAGAGTGAGGATGAGAGTGAGTGAGCGTGAGGATGAGAGTGAGGATGAGAGTGAGAGTAAGGATGAGAGTGAGCGTGAGGATGAGAATGAGAGTAAGGATGAGAGTGAGAGTCAGAGTGAGGATGAGAGTGAGCGTGAGGATGAGAGTGAGTGAGGATGAGAGTGAGCGTGAGGATGAGAGTAAGAGTAAGGATGAGAGTGAGTGATGATGAGAGTGAGAGTGAGGATGAGAGTGAGCGTGAGGATGAGAGTGAGAGTGAGGATGAGAGTGAGAGTGAGGATGAGAATGAAAATATGAAAAGTTGCTTTGTGTGAAAACCAGTATCCTCATAGCCTAACCCGTGAGATACGGAATAGGGAGATGGTTGATGATGATGCAAGAAATGCAAAACAGCACGGTGTCAAAAAATGACTACGGAACCCTACTTTAGGCGTGGTCGGACACGCACTCGGCCGGTTTTTTCTTATTTAGTATATTTCATGACACCATATTATTTCCTTAGAAAAAATCTGTAAAATTTTAATTTCTATTTACAATTCAGATAAGTAGAGAAGAAAAAGTATGGCAGAACGAATTGAAGGATCTCATCTGGCTGGAAATCCAGGCCAAAATAGCAGGCCGAAGTCTGGCGCAGCAGGACGCATTCTTGTGTGCACAGAGGAATGTCATTCCTAATATTGTGCGGGATATACTAGAATATAAGTGAGTATAAATACATTTTTTGAAGTGAAACTTCTTTAGGCGTTGAGAGTAAAATTTCAAGGTCGTGTCATGGCAATGCCATCCGTCATGGAGTAAGGTAAATTTTGGTATCTTTGAATCTTGCCAAAGATGTTTCACTTCTGACACGTGTGCTGGGCAAACACGATCTTCATTCTTAAATTGTTTTCCAGATTTATTAGTCACCGTCCGTGCTGCAGATCGAGTGGCCAATTACAGACCACTCTAGAGTGTTCGAACGAAGATCTCTCCTTGGAGTATACGGATGAAACTCAGTTGAAACTGGGTGGTGATGGTGAGTGATGGTGTACTCATATAGAAAACAAAACTAAACTTAAAATTAAAAATAAATTTAAATTCTATTGGATAAATTATTTTTATACTATACAGGGTGTCCCGCATGTGGTGTAATATGCTCAATGGATTTTTAGTTTTGAATATTACTGATTACGTATAAAATACTTGAACAACAAAACGACACATAAAATGATGCTATTTTTTTTTCTGAAACTGTGCGTTGACAACCCTACCTTCGCGCAGGCGGTAGATTCCGCTACGAAAATGTGGGCATTGTGTCTATGAAAACCTAATCATAAGGTCACGTTCTGAAATTCTTTAAAAGTAACAGACAATACACGTATACTTTCAGTACAACTAATAAAACACCCAGGACCACTTTATATACCAAAAATTGTCATGCTATGTGTATTCGTATATTTAATAAACTTCCAGAATCTATAAAAATGTTAAATATCGGTCCTTTTAAGACAAAACTGTATGAGTGGCTAAATAATAAAAAATTTTATAATGTGTCGGATTATTTAAATTTGTGACATTGAATGTTTAATCTTGACTAATGAATATAATATATAATGTGTACCTTTTATGCAAGACAATGAAATAATGTACTTTTTATATAAAATAATGTTGCGGAGCTGATAATATAATTTGCACGCCATTCATGGCTAATGTGTTGATTCGACCTATAATGTAATTTGTTATCTTTGTACACACATTATGCAAATAAAGAGATTTATTATTATTATTATTATTACATTTAGAGAGAAAATGAAATTTTTTCATACATGATCATATAATTAATCGAATAATTAATCAACACAACAAGTCAATAACTGCGTTAAAAACAACCGACTTCAAACTTGCACTTGCAACATTTACAAATACAGACAAAAATGCTCATAAAATAAAAACTACTGGGCCTATCCGAATAAAATTTTTATGGGACCAATTCGACACCATCCCGCATCGAACAAAAAAAGAATCACGTAAATCGGTTCAGAAACCACGGAGTAATCGGTGTACATACATAAAAAAAAAAAAAAAAAAACATACCGGCCGAATTGATAACTTCCTCCTTTTTTTGAAGTCGGTTAAAAAGATTGCTTCATTATCTCCTAAATTCTTTCTTTCTTCTAAATAGTCATGAAAATTTTACAAATACACACTTAAAAGAAATATAAATGAATGATCTAATTTTCCTATATTTTGATGTGCTTTGTGTTTACGCTTGTGTTTTATTTTGTATTTTGGGAGAAAAACGCACATTCAGTGTTATTGCATGGGTGTGTTTCATTACCTGTTTAAGAGAACGCGTCTGAACGTAAACGCGTGTGATGGCGAAGTTCGGCTCGTCGTCAGGGGTGTACAAACAGAGTTGACGAATTTATAATTTGTAAAAATCCATCGTTATGAGTAATTTTTACGTAATCAGCATATGAAAAACTTTGATCTTATTATACTAAATTAACACCCTGTATACAATGTAACCATGCACATCACATCTCGATTTTGTCAGTGTAAATGCGTTGCAGTTAAACTTATGTTCCTGTCAAAAAACAGACTCTGACTTACAGATTTAGTTAATTTAAACCGTCCTTTTATATTTTGTATGTCTCCATGGAAGTGTGTATCTACCATCTATAGTTCAAAGCTTATTGTACAGTGTTTTATGAAACAAATAAACGGTTTTTATTATTTTTGAAGTGAAAACTTCTTTAGCGGCGTTGAGCACTTTTTCTGTAATGGGTATAAAATCTTAAACTCGCGTCAGGACACGTGACCTGATCGAAAAAGCGTAAGACGGATACCATTCCAAAATATCAAACATGCTCAACGTTAATAATCAAGTTTTAACTTCTGCCGGCACTCCCGGAGTGCAACCCGTCTATTTTTTTAATTATTATATGTATGTGCAGCAGAATACCAAACAGGATGTCTCAACATCGAGTGCACAGTGTGCTCAGAAGCGATCGGGTCTGCGATGCGCGACGTGTGCGCGCTGCTTGACGCATTCGACGCGGCGACCGCGCTGTACCCGTCCACGCTGGCCGCCGCGCACGACCACCCGGCGCTCGCGCAGCCAAAGCTGGCACACCGACTCAGGGTGATCATGCGTTTTATATAAATATTAAATAATAAATATTTTCACACACGGCACGATCTGATCCCATACTAAGCTTTCGCTCTTGTCATGGAAACCAGATGGCTGATAAACATACATATATTATTTTAAATAAATACTCACATAGATAATTAACACACAGACACAGAGCAAACATCTATGTTCATCACACAAATATTTGCCCCGGGTGGGAATCGAACCCACGACCAGTGGCTTTGAAGGCAGGGTCACAACCTACCAAGCCAACCAGCCCGTCAGTTTTATCTAATAACTAGCTGTGCTCCGCGGTTTCACCCGCGTGGTTCCGCTCCTGTTGGTCTTAGCGTAATGATGTATAAGCCTATATAGCCTTCCTAGATGAATGGGCTATCTGACACCGAAAGAATTTTTCAAATCGGACCAGTAGTTCCTGAGATTAGCGCGTTCAAACAAACAAACCTGTATATCAATCGACAGTTAACTCTTGCTAAATATATAAAAAGAATGTTATTTTTAAAATGTACATTTTCGACATTCTTTATTTCTTAGCTCATGTATCATTTTTTATTAATCTCCAGGCGATGTGTCTCTGGTACAACACGGCTCTACACTTGCGTCTCAAAATCCTGTCCGTGCGGCGAATGTTGCACACCGTGCGGATGAAAAATCGTCGACGGAATATGCAGCATAAGACGTCTGTGGACTCGACTAGTAGGTGAGTTTTAGGTATATTAGGTGGTATGAGTGATTGGAAAAATGAACTTTATGTGGTCGCAATAAGGTTTATTCTTAAATGATGAGCGACAAAAATTTGTGGAGTGGCGTCAACGTTGACGCATTCATTGTACAAAGATTGCGAGAAACCTTTAAATACTAGATTTTATAATTATTAATTGTTTGAGTGTATAATGAAAAACTACAATTAATCAATAACTGTTTAATGAAAAATGCTTTATAGTAATTTCAGTCAAGTTCTTATAAAATGTCATCATACAGTAAATGATTTTCCAAACATAACGAAAACTTTTCTTAAAGCGATCTTTAAACTTATCCATACAAAAATATCCCTCGCATCTCTTACAAGTCTTTCTGCAAACATATCAATTTAAGCAATAAGTATACCTATATTAAGAAGAGCTGGAACGTCAACACATTTACACATTGCACATGTTAGGTCGGGAGATACTGACACAAAATTTCGGGTCATTTGTAACAGGATGGCGGTCTAGAGGGGTCTTAGTACGCAATGACAAAAAGAAAAATGATAGTCAGTGGGCGTTATTTTATTTTTTATTTATTTTATTGTTTTTTTAAATCAACGCATCGCGTCGGTAGATTGGGGGGCTGTAAGTTACACCGGAAAACTATGGCATGACACTACCGCCTACATCTTTTTTATGGGCTATCGGTAAATTCTAAAATTTTTGTGTTACAAATCGTTTGACTTTCGCTATTTATCCGACTAGTTCGACTAACGCCCACGCGACTAGTCCGCCGGTACCAGCGTTCTGACCATCATTTTTCTTTTTGTCATTGTGAATAAGACCCCTGTAGAACCGCCATTCTGTTACAAATGACCCGAAATTTTGTGTCAGTATCTCCCGGCCTATGTGTAGCTTTTATT
>CAJQZN010032822.1:0-19878 GCA_907164685.1 Colias eurytheme
TGAAATAAAGCACTCAACTCGAAACATCAGTGGAAATCTCATAAAATATCTCAATCTGCGAATTGTATTTTTAGAGAGATGGAAAACGGGAATCTTCCGGTCGGAAAGTGGTTTGTATTGAGCCATTACTGTGCGTATTTCTTATCGTACACAAATAAATATACTTTATTCATTTAAAGTCATGTTTTAACGTATTGTAGAAATATATGTTAGAAATAACATACAGATATGCACAATTTAATCATTGTATTTGATAATTAGTTTTATAGCATTCAAATGCTTTATCGCCTTAGCCGAAGGACACGGGTTCGACTCCTGCCTCGTGATCTAATTTTTTATATTCTTTAAAAGTTTCTCATACACTATTTCAGCTTACAATATTACCAACCTCAATGTATCAATAGTTTATAAGGAATGTGTACTAAGCCTTATGTAAATATTTACATTATAGACTGTGATTATAGTTTGCAAATACTGTGAACATAATAATCTTTTAAACAATGTTTGTTTTTATTACATTTAATTATAGCTGTCAACGCCATCGTTATTTATAAACAATGCTCTTAAAAAGTTAAACATTAAACCGACTAAATTAATGTTTATAAACATTATTTAATTATAAAGTAGGTAATAGATATTATTTAAACATAGAAAATTTCCACGAACATTATTTCATAGATATGTCTGTAGAATTCATACATTGTTTTATGTACTGAAAATGAACATAATTACGAAGTTAGTATGACAAGATTGGTTTTGTGCCTTGAATACGTTTGCTGAAGGCCGCCAGCCGCCTGACTTACGGTTGAATCTGCGGTTACATCATTCCATTACAGGCTGAATTATTCATCCGTGTCAGCTATGTACAAAACACTTAGCTTTAGACATCGCTTCTTTATGAAATTTGCTGTATTTCTTAAACTTTGAAATAATATTACATACAATATCATAACTTTAAATTACATTTAAGATGTCTTTTCGTAACAACTGTTGATTCAGACTTGAAATTCACAATATTATTGCTGTAACGTTTATTATAATCTACTAAGGTTCATATAGTTATATTATGAACTAGCTTCCGCCCTCGTCTTCGTTTACTTAGTCTAAATTTTAACAAAATAATTATACACTAAAACCTACGTCGAGAACCAAATGTTCTAAAAACTGCATCAAAATCCATTGCGCAGATTTTAAGATCTAAGCATACATAGGTAGAGACAGGCAGACAACATGTTTTATACTATGATAGTGATAAATGTTAATTAGATGTATATAATATGTAGATAGTTTAAATGATTTAACAAAACGATACATGTCTGTTTGAACTTATCGATGTTTGTTAAGGGTCCGTAATGGCGTACTTCGGTATCCCAAAATTGTTTAATAGTTTCTAAGTAGTTAAGTTTCAACAAAGGGATATGCAAGGTATGCTCTAGTGATAAATTTCAAGCTTGTTTGCTTAAAATAAAGGTACATGTAACCTAAAACAAAAGCGCAGATAAGTAAGGCGTTTCTTTTCATTGTTTATACGAATAATTTTAATTGCAGACCAATACAAAATAACATTGTTACATAATTACGTTAATAGGAAACATTTTTCAATTAGATTTCATCTTATGTATAGAATTGATCGATCATATTGCGCACGTAATCATCAGCTCATTAGCAAGACTCAGTTGCAGCAACAGATAATAGATAATAGCCAATTAGGACGGAGCTTAGCGCAATCGCCTTATTTGTAGCAACTCCGTAAATTACCTGCAACCGATGTTAATTCGGGCCGGATAACCTATTACGGTCCCCGATTAATTCACTGGCCCTCATGTCGGAATCCCATTTCAATTGGCGTGCAAATGGGTGAAATTGGAGCAAACCGTAAACAATACAAGTTGGACCATTAGCGGCTCGCAGACCCGCCGGGAGATTTACTCGCCCGTCCCCGAATATATTTGTCCAGCTTAATGCGGCCCCCGGAGTTCTGCCCGTCGCCCGTCGCCCGAGCGCCCGGCGTCGCTCCGCCATAAATTCACAGTATCTGGACGGAACTGCGACTCCTTTTTAACTTCTCCAAGTGTTCCTAAATCCAGTTACAGTTCGAGATGGTTTATCTTTGGGAGGAGTTTAAATTTTAAAGGAGGCAGCCAAGTTCAGCATGTGTGTGCACTCTCGTGATCTAAGTCTGTTCTTGAGTAAACTGAAGTGAAAATTTATTTCTAGATAATATTATATCTAAAAACATAACACAGAACGGAATATCCATAAATTACATAATGCAATTAGCGAATTCTTGCAAGAATTACAATTAAGCGTGAATATTTCAAGGAAAACATTGCTTAAAGTTAAAAGCCGCTTACTTAATTCAAATTAGATAAGCTTACCGCCGACTATCAAAGTGGTGAGTATGGTATTTTACATTTTGGTAAGCTTTGGAAACGTTTCACGTTTTACGTAGCCGCAAGCTTGTTTCATAGCATTTAAATATCTGTAATTAAACCACAACAACAAAGCACGCAGCAGACTCTTATCAAATATCAAATGACGAGTACACAATAATATAAGCAAAACATCATTCGAAGGAACGCTTTAAACGTGACGTATAATATAACTACAGCCAAGTCGCTCAATAAGAAGGGAAATAATTCATAGCTTCTTACGAAAAATGGAATAAACAAACAATGTGAGGTAATTGGCCCGCAAAACCCAGATGGCATTTGAGTGGATTCTCCCACGGCCTCTCGTACCAAGGACCATCGGGCACCTGACTGATCGATTAGCTTCCAATACCGTTGATTGCACCCACTGCCCTATAATTGAATCGAGCGCCTCTACTGTTCGGAAACACTCCAGCCATATTTGAATTTTAAAAGCTCTCGAACAAAACTAGCTTCGATTTATTTCCAGAATATCGGAGCATTTCGCGAGCGCATTAACGTCTGTGTCTGGGACTGTTCCTTGCAGTGTGCACTTCGAGATTGTTTTGTCATAATATTATTTACTATTTACAGTACATTGGTGCTTTCTTTTCTTGAGTTTGAAGTATATAACACAATGGGATATATAGAACTATATAAGGATGAGTATAATATCTGTAGGTACATTAATTTATTGATCAATTTCATATTAATAATTTCATTTAAATGTAAGATACAGAGGAATTCACTTCGGTTTTAAGGATTTATGTTAGAAAGTATAACCTGCGATGATCTAGTAGAGAACAGGTTTTACTTATTTCCACTGAATTTATTTTTACTATTAAAAAAAGCTTAAATTTATAATAAGAATAGCTTTATCTTCATAATAACTATATTAAGATCCTATTGGAGGATAGTAAAAAGCTCTTTGTTAAAATATAATTACACTAGATCTATCGCCGTAAACAGAAGAAATAATCGTTCTTAGTCAATGATCAATGTAAAATTATTTAGTAGAATTAGTTAAGAGAAGTGTAATAATCATTACAATGATGGTAACGATGTAATTATATGAAAATAAAACTAATCTATACTAATATTATAAAGCTGAAGAGTTTGTTTGTTTGTTTGTTTGAACGCGCTAATCTCGGGAACCACTGGTCCGATTTGAAAAATTCTTTCGGTGTTCGATAGCTCATTTCATCAACAGGAGAGGAGCCATGGGGATGAAACCGCGCGGAGCAGCTAGTCGTACAAAAAAGGTACCTATGTGCTATGTCTAACTTTTACATACATCAATTCAGACAGCTAAATAAAATTTAGAAAGAGAACTGACTATATAATCGAACGAATTTCAAGCCATTGAAAGCCTGATTTTACTCGACGGCTCTTTGTTTTGAAATAAAAACAAACAAGTATCACATTGAAACAATATTCCAAAGGTTTTGCACCTTTTATCCGCTGAGTTTTGGTTTTGTTATTTCTATAATATGTGAAACACAAGCTCGGCCTGATTATTTTGTGAAAAATCCAATTTATATTTTAAATGAAATTTGTTACCTATTGTTTTGAATTTTGTATAAAATTAATGTTCTTGTTATTTATTCTTCTTCTTTATTGTTTAATTGAAGTCTATATTTATTGGGTATTGTCAAGATTTTTTAAGCTATTGCATAGCTTCTATCGCGGGCCTTGAGCGCGGGGTCCGAATCCAGAAATTCCGTAACGAAAAAACCTCACACTCCCCACTCCGACGGACACGGAGGAGTGGCTTGAAGGCATGCTATGCAATAGCTTTACCGCGGCAGTCCCCGAGTGCCACACGTCTTTTTTTATCTTTTTTAATTCTGACCACAAATTAGATTATTTCAGTTGGCTTTGGTGTAGAAAACAACTATACGTATATAATTATATAATGCACACAATATCGCATTATAATATAACATCAAGTAACTTAATATTATGGTATCGCGCTGTTATATGGTGAACCATAATTTAGACATGACAGGTAATTATATACTATATCAAATTTTGTATCTCAACATGGAAAACTAAAAATGTTAATCAATGAATGAATCTGATGAATTACATAAAATAAATAAGTAAATAATATACGCGCTCACATAATATTACAATCTTCTTATTATTTAAATTTCTTATTTATCAGTTAATTAGCGTATCTGCATTGCTACCAATGACCATAGATAATTCGCAAGCGATATTTCCCGTGAGCGCCCTACATCGGGCGACCATAAACAAAGCCAGGCGTCGCGTGCAAATCAATCAGAGCACCTGCCTTACTACGAGCCTATGGGCCAGGGAAAGGGAGGTTCTTTAGTATTAATTAGAGTTTAATCATTTGGGTAAGTTCTATAAAAGATAGGTTATTATGTCAATTGCTTAACAGTCTTAGCTTCAGATGGTTATGAAAAGCATAACATAATATTAGTTGAATCATTTTAACTATAGAATATTAAAGAAATACTTTTACAAAATTCACTTTGATTGGCATAATATGTTGAATAAAATGAGTTTTGTAAAGCATCAATCAAATTTAGTACCTATAAGTTTCGTTTTTATGCAATTAACTAGCTATAGCATCTGTATGGTTTTTGAGTTAATTGTTTCAGCTTAGAAATTAATTATTAAAGTCATTATAATGGACTTGCATTAAATTTATATTCAAAGCTGCTATCCCGTGTAGTGGCTCGCTCCTGACAAGTATACGAACGATTAAGCGCCTGCAGGAGCCAGGCGCCGATGCAGCGACTTAGCTTTCGACCCAGTTTTGCCTCCACTCTTCCTAATTATACACATTGTTTATCACAACCATTTATATAGATAGGAGATAAAACATCTGTCAATAGAACGATGGGTGGAGTCTTTCATTTGTTTATTATGATACCTTTTAGAATGAGAAGTAGGTACCTAAATAATGAATAGATCAGCTATAGAATTTTCTATAACAAAACTAATTAATAAGGATAAGTAGATAGTTTTGAAGTAATTCTACGCAAAGTTGGTATTTAAATTAAAATTCAAGGCTACGAAGATATTCCAACAAACAATGGTTTTGCGATTGTCGAATAATAATAATTAGTTATAATTAAGACTAATTAAAACGATAATATTTTGCTTTGAGATACTACAGTACAAGAAACTAATTTGCTAATTAAAAGCAAGTCAAATAACCACAATAAGGAATAAATTATGAAACCTCTCAGTAAATTTTGCTTTGATAAAATATCAGGTATTCTATTTTCTGTTTTGCTATAAAGTTCCCTTTGGTTTGTGGAAAATTTTCATATTTCCATTTGTTAGTTACTTAGTCTGTTTAACTTCCATGAAGAATTTTAATATAAATATCATCTATTCATTTTAAACAGTTTAATCATTTTTGTTACTGATATTAGTTTAGTGTAGATTTTTCTTTAAATGTAGACTTTATTTTCTAAATCTGTTTATCTTACGAGGCGAACATTTTAAATGCAATTTTCTTTGTATACTTTGAATATCTTAAATGAGATTATCTGAGAAGACGGATTAATTTATAAAATGTAGAGTTTATTCTGTGAACATTTTAATTGAAAAAAAGTTTGCACGAACAAATTGAAAATTGCTATTGAGTAAATCTAATGAAAAATAAGTAAAATTACAGATAGATACATCAAGAAATTTATCTCAGATCTTTACTCTGAGCTCGTTAGTTCTTACACCTAGTGTTGTGTGTTTCCTATCTATATACAAAAAATACACCCAGACATACATTAATCTACGAAACCAGCAACGATTCAACCAAAATACTCCACCTTTTTACGGAAATTTCACAGTCGATTTCCTGAAAGCCACTTATGCGCATCCATAAAAAAGTATATGCAATTTGTGTCACCACAAGTTGAAAGCCATACGAAATAGGGAATTCAGCGATAATGTATGAGCGTCGTAAATAAGTGGTGTGGGAATGGCTGCCACTTGGCGCGCTCGCATCAATATGGCGCGATGTTGGCCGATTTGTTGCTCATATTATGACATTTATTCCCATATTGCACTTCTTAGTGAGGTTATTGATGAGTTCAATGGAAAACATATTTTTTTATTAGGTAGATATGGATTTTTTTGTTATATACAATGGTTTAGGATCAGAATACATAACGGAGCAATCCTTGTACTGAGAAATATTCTTAAACAAGTTTTTTTTAGGTATTTATATACCTAAATATCATCATCCATTTGTCAACGGCTCCGACCGGGCTGACTCATATTCTTCTTGACGCGTTCAGAACTGTAAGAATAAAAAAAAAAATATACGTTAATTGCTTGCATTAGTTAAGATGACAATTTTAGAAACAACACTTTTTGATAAAATAAATATCGTATGTGTCCTACAGTGCTTAGTGTTAAGTACAATGTAAGTAGGTAATTGCGCCCAACGTTGTCAGCCAATCAATATTAAACAGCTACTTAAAATCCAGGCATGCTAATTGCTAAGCAAATTAAATGTTCGCAAGAAACAAAAGCTATGATAGAGCAATTTTAAAAATAATTACAAAAATATCATGAAACACGGCTGGTGTTTTGTTAAAAAATAAGCAAAATCTTTATTCAAAAATAAATAGATGACTGGCAAGTAAGAACAATGGAAATAAAGGAGTAGACGGCCGCCAGTGCTTGAATAAAACAAAGGTCTCCATAATTATTAATGAGTTTTCGGCAAGGGATAAGGTACAAAGTTGTAGGTAAGCGGAAAACTCGGCTTCGCTCCAACCGCCCGCGCCGCGCGAGATCGATTTCACGGAGTTTCACGTCTAATATGTTTTGCATTATTAATGGTTAATGCGAAGCAGCATTATTAGCGAATTTGTTTAGTCACTTTTAATGGGGTTTCGCTTATTGCTTGAATATTAAAGTATATTTTGTAATTAAACAACCCACAGAACTTCGTCTGCTCTGGATACGAAACTTCTCCATTTGAAAAAGGTTTCAATGATGTTCTGCTTCTAGTACCTAGTCGCTGCGTGTCTTATATTTAATTAATTTTTCGATTCAAACCAGTACTTTCTATGACACAAATATCCACACGTGGTGAATGTATATTTATGTATATTTATGTTTTTCTGCTTTTTCGTCTCCACGCATAAATTGAACACTGATTTGAATTCTTTCTGCCTTAAAAAGATTTCCAGGTAATTGTGTAAGTATATTTCAGAAACATATTGTCCTATTTATTAAACCAACAGTTTAAAATGAAAATTGTTGAAATGTTTTATTCGTATTATATATTTTATGTTTTTACGTGAGTATTTAGAAATTAAATACTTTTTAAGAGATTTTAAACGTGATTTATTCACTGTATTATTTATCTTAGTTAAAAGGGTTTCGAGAAAGCACTAGACTTATTGTTCTCGTCAGTTGTTGTCTGTTTGTGTCAGCTAAGTAATAAGCGTTTAAATCTAGATCCATTTATTATTACGTTTTTTTGTTAAATAAACTTTATTCTGATGAGGGCTATTTTAAAAGAAAAGCTTTATAGCTCTAATAAAACAACACAATTAGAATCAATTCAATTAGGTATTTATAAAATGTGTATTCTTTGATAGTAGTTTTATATTATCATAATAAATGGAATGTTTACTAAATGTAAAAGTTACTGTAAACAAAGATAATAATGTTGAACATAATGTTGCATTGTTGCAATTTCCATAGGACAATTAAAGTTTTTTAAAAATAAAATATTTTATAAAACAATCCACTGTTTTCTATCTTATCCATTAACTTATCCATAAATAATAAGAATTTAACCCTACGACGATAAATGAAGCTACATAAACCTAAGAATATTCAACCGACTTTACACTTCTGACCGTATTGTGTCCTTTATTAGCGTACCTTTCATAAAATTCTTATATTATCTACAAATTCTAGCGTTACGATTCATACTGGATTGTGGAAAAGATTTGCAAAACGGAATAATGACTGCCTCTCAGTAACAAGATCTTATTTCCATTTAGAATTCCATACCAAAAACCGAGTGAAATGATTGCGAAGAAAACGTAAACTTTAATTAAAAACTGAACTAAACTAATTACGAATACTTTTCAAAGCAATTTTTTAGTCGGGAAATACTCAGATTTGCGGATTTATTTGAGGAACTTTGGCAATCGCGATACTAATTTTATGTCAAGTAATAAGGTACGTACGATTAACTTTTTAGTAGCAGGTTTATTTGTTTTAATAATAATTATGCATTTTGTGTAATTTATCCAATTCTACTCGGGAGTGAATATAAAAATAAATAGAGGAAAATGAACTGCTTATTCTAAGTCCCTGTTATCTATGAGTATATTATATCGTTGGTGTAAGTAGTTACTGCACCTAAGTGGTGTCATATTGGGCAAATAAATATGTCTATTTGAACACGAAAAGCATTCGTAGCGTAGCGTTGTCAAGTAAAATTTTGTGATATATTTATAAGAGAGCAAGGGAAGGCCGTTTGGCAGCTCGCTGCACCGCAAGCACTACGTAAATAATGTAATATAGTGACAGCCATTCAATACAATGGATACTTTTATGGAATAACGAGCTCGGATCATAAAGCGGTAACTTCTCTAACAAGTTTGATACTCTCGCATTCTGAGGGTTTGTTACAGTGATCTTGTTTGCGAATTTCACAATTTGTCGGATGTCAATAGAAAGTTTTAGTAGGCGTCCAGTGTGCTTCACGAATTGGGACGAACTTGTATGTCACAGAAGTGTCTGGTATTTCGGAAATGTTGTCGCATTTCGCACCTTTGATGAACTCGACGCCCGAATGTATGTTACCAAAGAATAGGTGCACGCTTTGACAATGTTACCTAAACATTCGCTTGGACATATTATTGAAACGCAAAAGCGGATTGAGTTTTATTATTTGCCTTTGCAAATAAAATTAACACACAAATAAAATTAACACACACATGTACCTATCCGTAGGATCTCTATTGATATAGACGGACAATATATTTACGAATATCCCCAATACGTTTGTACGTTCGCTAAATTCAAAGATTGGAAGTAATACGAGTGGTGATAATGCAAACGGTCGCATCGAAATAAAGCCGACGCGAGGCCGCAATCCGGCCGATTTTATAAAATATTCCGATCCAAACGAATCCAATCTTCTGCCTTCCCTGGAGCCGAATATTCGGGCGATGTTATTTGCTCCGTTGATCCTATTTAGCGAGTCCAGTGTAGGCTTTGTGCCTCCTTTGAGAATTTGTCAAAAAGAATTCCTTTATATCTTTAATTAAAGGGTTACGTGCTCTGAAAGGCACAATAGTTGCTTTGGACGTGTTGTACTTTGATGAATTCGTTGTTTGTGATGTTTGCGAATAGTTGATGTTACATTTTGATGGTTTTAACAAAGCTTGAATGAAATACATCGATGTGTGAGCTTTATATTTTATTTTAAAAGCAGTTTGTTAATATAGTTAGTGATTAAGAATGTAAAATTCAACATCTGTTTATGGTTTATTTTATCGTTATACTAGTTGCGCCCTGTGTTCCCACTCCGTCATACATCAAACAACTTCTTTTATTTATATGTAGGAATAAGTGTCATATCCAAGAACCATTTTATGTAGACTCTGGGGAACTGTTTGAAATTTCTGAACAAAAGGTATCCTATTTATTAAGCCGCAGTGTGGTCTATTTACCAAACTTCGAGACTCTGATTGAGTTACTCAAACAAATATCAAAGAACTTAATACTGAAAGTTTGAAGTCCGTAAATATTAGTTTATTTCGTTTTATGTAAAGCTGGAGACTTCGAAATGACTTTCGTTTTGGTTTTACATAAAATTGCTCGACAGAAGAAAAATTTTATTATTTCGTAATACTAGTTGTGCTCCGCGGTTTTACCCGCAGTGCTCCGCTCCTGTTGATCTAAGCGAGATGATATATTATAGCCTATAGTCTTCCTCGATAAATGGGCTATCTAACACCGAAATAATTTTTTAAATTGGACCAGTAGTTCTCGAGATGAGAACAGCATGCGGCTTTATAATATTAAGTATAGATTAGTACAATATTCTTATCCATGCATTCGTGCATTCTTACAATCTTTCGCATTTGTAATAGCATTTATTATAGTACTAGGATAGCTTGGCTAGTGGGAGTCACGTGTTAGCCGTGACGCTGAATTGTAAATCGGTCACGTATTTACAATTCAGCGTGGCGTGCCGGCGTCGGTGAAATATGCAGTCATAGAGACAGCGCAGGATATGAATATTATTTCAAACTCCAATGTTTTTAATCTTCTATGCTATCTGTGGAATAAATGAATGGTAATAAATGGTAGCGATAGAAAGCTTTATTTTTATTGTAATCTTTAGTTTGTCGTTATAATCGTTGGAAAACTGTAATCCCTTGCATAATATTGTACATATTATTATTAAGAATAAGCCATCAAAAATTATGTCTTAATTATGTATTTCATGTCAGGATAATTTGAATATACTCACAGGTATACGTACAAATAAGGAGGTACATATTACAAATAAATAGGTACTTAGTGAAGAAGATACACGAAAATAAATATACATTTTAAATATACAACTATATAAGTGTATGGCATTGCAGTATATCCCTAAAAGAAAGGAACCTTACATTACATTAAAGAAAGTATTAATTTTGATAAGAAACCAATTTAGTGGCTATTTCGGTCATCGACCTCTACTTAACTTTCCCGAACGAGGTATTAAACCGTTTTCTTGGCTTATTACGAACGACTATTGCCATAGCGTGATGTTACATTTTCCTCGAGAATTGATTTATTAATTTCATATTATAAGTAGAGTAGGTATTCAAAATCCAATTACCTACTTAGAGATATATTTCTAAAGTCAATATTATATTGCTGCTTTTTTGTTTTAAACGCATTTAGAGTTTAAAGAGTAACTCGCTCATAGTGCGCGAAACAGAATAAATTTAATGAAACAACCGTTCAAATCCAATAAAAGAGCCTCACATTTCTGTAACAAAAAAATTGTTTTTTAGTTGTATGTAACTTTCACGAGGATTTCCATGCGTATTTTTCACTTTCACTTACAAATTTTTAACAGACACAAAATAGTCAAATCGATGCAGATGTTTTGTAGTGTAGCGCTTTCATTTTGAAATTGATTTATTTATTCATGTATATGTTACAGTCAAAACCTTTAACCAGTGAAAAACCTTATTGACCGGTAAAATTAGTCAATAAGGTTATTGTCTAATAGTGTGTTAAAAAAATACTTGTGTAGTTAAAAAGACACGAACCTAACCTAACCCACAATAACCTTATTAACCAGTAATATAGTCAATAACCTTATTGACTAATTTAACCGGTCAATAAGTTTTTTGACTGGAACAAGGTTTTGACTGTAGCATATAGATTGAACATACAAATCTGTGTTCGAATTAAATTTGTATTAACCGCGTGGCATACAATAAAGAAATTAAATATTGAAGCTGATATTAGTAGTGAAATCCTTTGAAAGGATCCACACAGCTCTACGAATGCAGGCAAATAGCGCTTATGTTACCGGCTTACTCGATATTAACCGACAAGCGCTTGTTAACATTTGGTGCGGTTTTTATTCACATTTATGTATTTATTTCATTTCCTATGAAATGTAATGCTGAATATTAATTATTGCATCCGATATCAATGAGTTATTAGGCTTTCAATAGAATCATTTATATTGTATTGTAGCTCAGATTTTAATGTTCTTCATAATTGCCATTTTTCATTTTCATGTTGTTTCGTTTTATTTTAATTACTCATCACTATACACTCGTGATATTTTACTTGTATGTAATTGATGCAAGGTCGAATAGTAATAAAATGGACGTCTTTAATTGTCATAAGAGGTGATTTTCAATGAATTAAAGAAAAAGTTCTAAACCAAAAATTACGTTGAGTTTTATCGAATTAATGGTGAAAATTTTATTAAATTATTGGTATCTTATTAAATTTTTAAGCGGATTACCTTATGGCGATTTAATAAATAATGTTTCCTGACGAAGAAATAAGCTTTAAATATTTGCTTAATTCTTTAATTATCAGTCTGAGGACTGGTTTAGAACTAGGCTAGGCTAGTCCTAGGGTTTTGGTTAATATTATCAAAGTACTCAGTAAATTTATTCAGTTCAATTTAATTATTGGTTTCGATTATTATAAGCGGATAATCAAATTCACGTTAAATTTTATTGCGTGATGTTCAATAGCTTTCATTCTTCTTAATAATCTTTGAATCAATCGTTAACGAGGCCGAAAACCATTTGATATTCAAAACCATATTTTTAGTTCATAAGTTAGTACGTATTTTTATTAAATTATGATACTAAAATTGTAATAAAATTAAAAACGCATGTAATATTAAAAAAAGAAATATTCAAAGCTTACAACACTTAATACTATATTTAATTTATTTTTTACAAATAGATATAGTTTGAAAAACTATATCTATTTGCACTCAAGCTCACTCAGGCTAACTCACTCTCACTCACACTAACTCACGCTAACTCCGGCACTCACGCTCACTCACGCTAACTCACCCAACTACTCACACGCACTCACGCTAACTCAGGCTAAGTCACGCTCACTCACGCTCACTCAGACTAACTAACACTCACTCACGCTAACTCACGCTCACTCAGGCTAACTCACGCTAACTCACGCTCACTCACACTAACTCACGCTCACTCGAGCATAAATAATAAAACTAGTACTAGTGGACGGTGCGTGTTTGCGTGTCACGTGGGATCAGTATTTTGGGACGCTCCTCTAAACTCTGAACGCTGTCAGGTTAACTCTGACTGCTGAAATTAACAGTGCATTTTTTAGTTGTTCGTTTTAGATATGAAATGCGTTTTATTGTTTACTCATTCATTCACATAATGACCTGATGATATTTTCGTGATTCAATCAACATCTTAAAGTTTGGCCGATAAATTTTATTGATTAATAAGGATTGTAACATAATATAATGTCATTTTGAGGCTATGTGCCATTACATTAAATAACCGTTTTCTTCCTTTCTTCTTCTTTCTAATATTATTCGTAAAATTATACTCACTTAGTATACCTATTTTCGATGTCCTAGAGTTACTTCTCGTCCTATAAGACATAACATTATTTAATGGCCTACCTTTTAATTAAATGTTATTTTCATGTATGAAGAAGAAGTAGAAGTTTCACTGTAAATACGAGTTATAACTAAATTCATATTATTGGGTATACCTACACTACACACTACACAGTACTAAAATATGAAGCAAAAAACGTTGTATTTAGTTTTTATTCTGTTTTAATTTAATTAATAGACATACCCTTATTTTTTGCGAAATAAATATAAACTTAAAACTTAGCCAGTTCTTACCCCAATTCCCTGATTAATAGCAGCGTCACCAACCAGAACACGAGTTTCAGCCAAAAAGCAGTAAAATTTCGCAACAAACAGCTGGGAACAAAAGTTTTGGCAACACTAGGCCAAAACTTTTTACTTAAGAGATAACATAAATCCTTCACTGACTGCGAAGTACTTTGCTATATTAGAAATGTATTTTGAAACAATATGTGTAATGTTTACGGATGTTAAAGATGTCGTTTGAAGATTATTTTCTAAAATAACGACGTGAATATGTTATTTATATCTATATTCTTAGCTAGACAATAAGGGATGAAATCTAAATTCTTTATCTTTGTAGTTGTAGCTAGTTTTTAGCTTCTAGGTTTGAGTCATGTTAAGTCCTATAAGTCCTTCGAGGATTTTGTTTTGTTCAAGTTTTTCCTTTTAGATTATTCTTATTCAATAGATGTACGGATTTTAGGTAGATCAAGCCTTTAATACCAATCCAGTTCGCAAAAAGGGGTTCGCAAAAAACTATACTATTATAGTGAACATAGAACATATATACAACATATATACAGTTATACGCTCAACTCAATCACTCTGAAAATACATAAGTGATGAAAACTAGAACACATTTGTTCAATAACACCAATCAATTCTATCATAGTGGATTTCGAATTTTATGTAAATAGAATTATAGGATTGAAATATTGAATTGCAAATATATTTAAAATATTGAAAATAGAAACGTGAGTGCCATTTAAAAATCACATCACGTTCTCAACTAATCCAAAACATTGTGATCAATAATATTTTGAACATGGCTGCCGCTAGACAGAAACATGAATATGTAGCTTCCTCTGGGAATTACTTTTGTAATCCTTTACGTCTCTGAGCGTACGATCCAATGGATTCCTTTAATTTATTTAAGATGATCCGAAAATTACGTGACATTCGAATAAACCCTCCGAATGTGGAATGGAAGAAATAATTAATTATGAAACGTGGAACATCAATTTCGCTGCTGCTCAAGCTTATATCTAAAATTTTCACCAATTATTTTAAGGTTTTCACGCTAGCTTAACCAAACCTATGGAGGTTCTCAAATAGTATTTTATGTTTTTAATCGAAGCTATTTTGATAATTTAATATTTAATGTGTATATTAGCACAGATTAGATACAACGTATTAGCTGCATAACCAGTTTTTGGCGAGCTTTTCTTTACAACCTAGATATTATACACATCTACAGCGAATTCCAATCTTATCCAATGCCCCATATAACAGACTAACAAATATATTCTCTCCGTTAAAAACAGTTCTAAAACGTGCAGCGAACAATACGTGTGAAGCAAATAACAACGTGGAGCGAAGTTACAGTACAAAGTTGTTCGATACCGGATATCAGGAAAGTTGAATGAATATGTGATAATGGCACCAACTTGTGTTATTTAAAGTCGGTTTCCACGCTGGGTAATCTCTTTACGCTGGGAGCACAGTAATGTGTCCGATTGCGCTAGATAAGGAGGATAATGTTTTGTAGGTTATGTATTATTTAAGTAAGCTGTTTGTAGAGCGTAATGTGTGGAAGATTTGTATATGGTAAAGCGATATATTATTTTGAAATACCTTTTAAGGAATTTTATTTGGATTTATTTTTCAATACTTTACAGCGAGCATGATCAATGATCATAGGGAAATTGTAAAGAATTTTAGAAGTATGTATACATTTTTAAGCATTTTCCAATTAAACTGCATTCGTGGTCGATCCTATTAGTTTATGTCTTCTTTTGTTAGTCGTGGTTCCTTTATTTCTATACTTAAAGTTCTCTATGTATGAACTGCCAGCACACACAAGTTTGCAAATCAAACACTCCAACAAGTACACATTGTTGCAAGGAATGAATAGCGCCTCCCGTTACATTTGGATCAATGGTCCAGCGGCACACTGTCGGGAACTTCGCGCCTTGCGTGACAATGCAGTGGGTTAGAGTACTGGATGTTTCAGGAATGATATTATGTTAAAAGACATGTATTTGTTTTTGGTGATAATACGGTTTGGATAGTGGTAAACGTCATATTGCACCTATTTAATACTTTCCCACGTATTTTTTTTATAACATTTCAACAGCTAATAAAAGAAGAGATAGACGCATTTTTAATTCATTTCAAAAGACAGCGAAACTAAAAAATATATTCGGATTAGTTCTTCGCTAATTGTGAAGATATTATGTTCAAAATTGACACACAAAGTCCTGTAATTATCTAACTATCCTCATTGGAACCTGACGTTCCAGGAAATCCGAAATAAATCTTAAAATCTAATGTCAATTTGAATGAACCGATCCTATGATTGTTTAAACCATGGTTTAAACAATTTTTTTTTAAATAAAATATAACACTACTAAAATCAAATGTCACCTCTGTCAGTTGTGACATCTATGGGTGTCGATAACGCAGTTAATGGAAATTAAATAAAAGCGACGCGACAAAGAGCACAATGATTTTTCATCCTACTTATCTTACTCCCACATAATATTTTAAACGTGATTTTTTTTCGAGAATGAATGTATGGATGAAAGCTTGTATCGATGGTTGAATTGATTACAAAATATGTACCTAATCTATGTAAATTTTTGTAAGGAGTAAGCTAGCTACCATTGTATATTTAATATCTTCCTCAAAGTTTAAGACAAATATGAAAATCTGAAGCTAGTGAACGTAATGTACAGAATATACGCGTAAGTTTCAGACAGTATACACAGTAAGACGAACACGACTCCTCGTTGTTAAGTTTTATTTGAGTTTTAAGATGTTTAATCGTCAGATTTACATTATATCTATATCATATACCTATTATATCTTTATAAATCTGAAAATAGAGACAAAAAAGGATACTTACTAAAATAACCTAAAGCAGTAAACGTAGGAAAATATAAAGCTTTCTAATTCAATGCTTAAAATAACTGGAACTGAATATTTGCAACCGCAAGGTTGGATATTTTTTACCAAAAGTTACATGAACATTTTAAATGTTTGTGCAGTTTAGCTGATAAATTATCTAATAGTCTGCTACCACGCGATTTATTTGATAGATATTAATTTTAAAGCAACTTCAAAAATAATATTTGTTTTTAGTTAAACCTATTTTGCCGTAAGCGTAATATTTGATGTGAGGTCTTTTTCTTTCTTGTTGAAAATAAGTCAAATAAAGTTATCAAATTTATAATTACTTCCCTTTTTAACCGACTTAAAAAAAAGAGGAGGTTCTCAATTCGGCCGTTATATTTTTTTATAAGCATACTCTAGTCACTTGTCAATTTTCATAGTTTCATACGGTTTAATTAACAAATAACTCTTTCAGTTCACAAAATTAAATAACTTCATAGTTCATATTATCATAATTATTAGACATTCATTTATATTTTGGTTCAGTAAATGTATTGACATTAATAATTTTCAGCCCCATCTAGTTGCGCCTACGTCGCTAGGTGTCGGATCGGAAGCGTGCCGTTTCCCGGCCGCGCCGCGGCGTCGCATCGCCGTCGTTCCGGTCCCGTCCCGCTCCAGTCGCGCCTTTGTTTATCCACGATATTGTATTTCTATTGTTTCACTGAATATACGTTCTATCGAGTACATGCATTGTTCCGTCGCGTCGTCTCCTGCGTGCGTTCGTTTTTATGCAATTCGTATAAATGATTTGCAAGGAAGCAGCGTAGTTTATTTTGTTAAAGAGAATCGGTGACTTTTTTAAATTAATAATACATTTGGTGCTTAGAAAGTTATACTAAACCTGAAGTATTCGATATAATATCCTGGAAACATATCTATACTAATATTATAAAGAGGAAACCTTTATATTTTTTGCATGTTTGTATTGAATAGGCTCAAAACTACTGGACCGATTTCAAAATTTATTTTACCATTACTTAGGATACGGCTATATTTTATCCCGGAAAACTTAAATTTGTACAAACCGGGGAGGACTGCCAGTATATTATTTGAATAAGAACTTATCTGTATGAAATTTTACCATACTAATATTTTAATGAACGCATCTCAAAGCATTTCAACCGTGTAGATTATATTATATGTATAGCACTTCTAAAAATATATAGACCTAATGCTTGTTAGAAAGTAAAATAAAAAATAAAAACCCAATTCAACCAATTAGAAAATAAATTGGCGAAAACAAAAGTCAATAGGAACGAAACTCAAAATAAAAGAAATTTATCACTTGACTCGGAATAAATCGTGCTTTAAATAACGTAACGTAACGTTGTCGAGGTTTTTTCAGGAAAAGATACGATTTAATTCTGTTATTGAGTCGTTGTGGCCGTGGGTATTTTAAGTTTGTGATACTGTGATTAATTATTAACGTAATTGTTAAATAAGTTATAATTATATAAAATTAATTAAAATATAATCTGAAGTAATTTAAAATATTACGTCTCGGAATTGTAAAATTAATAAAGCACCGCATTTGAATACCCCTTCATTTCGCGATACTTTTTAATTACTACTTCTCTCTACTTAGATTTTTAACCCTTTTTCCAGCACAGTCGGGTAAGCCCAGATGCTTAAAATAAAACGCAATAACTAGATATCTCATCAATAATCAGTGGACAGGCTGCTAATTGTCCATCAATTAATTATCATTGATTAATCCCAAGAGACTGCACCTGTGTATGACCTCACTATTAGCTCCCATACTATTAAAATCCGAGGCAAATTTATACGAGGACTTTATACAGTTTTAAATCCGGATATATTGTATTCTTTTTCGCAACGAAATTCAGAAAAGTGTCTTGTTTTTTGTAAACTATGTAACAGTCTTTGATTGTAAATGGTTTCATATGGCATAATTTTTCGCTATCCTTACTATAGAGGAGTTTTTGCTTCTACGACTACAATAATTCACCTTCTACCTTTTTCATTGCTGTCTAAATAAAACAACGTCCTTCCTAACTTTTTTTTATAAGTAAAAAATATAATATCTATAGGAAATAACAGACATTTCTAGCTATATTAAAAGATAATCTTTTCCAATTTAATTATTTTTTGTCCTGGTGGTTTCTCTGAAACAAACAAAGAGAGGAACATAGAGTCGTGTATCAAAAGAAACTATTATTTTTACTTAGAAGTTTCAATTTGATTTATCTCTATAGAAGGTTCTTAACGTAATAAAGTTCCCATTTATCCATGTCTACAGCATTTATTTAAGTGCCAATCACGAAGCTGAAATTCGTCGAAACAATAGTAAAGTGGATTAGTTGTGGAGCAGAATCGGCCGCAAAGTGAGAGGTTGGATCGTCAATACCTGAGGGGCTGATAACGGTCTTAATGTAAGGACACACCGCTAATTCTCTTAAGCGACGATCTGCCGACCTTGTTCAATTCGATTATTGCTCGATTATTGATATTTCGAAATATTGTCTTGACTCTGGGTCATATTCACAGGTCATATTGATTTACGTGAGTTACTACATATTATTCAGATGAGCTATTTATTAAATAGGTTTGAAGTCGGTGCCAAGCACTAAGCACTTAGTATTAAGCCCGTGCACATTAAACCTATTTAGTAAATAGCACATCTAAATAGTATGTAGTAATTAATAATATCAAATCTTTTTTATTTTTTACTTTTCCGTTTTTGAAGTCGGTTGTTTTTAACGTAGTATTATTTTTATCGGTAAAATTAGAAATGGTTGAGTACGTTTGTTTGCTATCGACTATTTATTGAGCGCTTATTAAACATTATTGTTTATTGGTACTATTTCATAAAAGTGTTTTTTATTATTTATTTTATTTTATTTTATTTATTTAGCATCAAAAATTCGGATATCGTAGATCCATTTGTTAGTAAAAAAATAAACCTAAGTATTAATGTTAGTAAAATTACATCTAAAAAAACTAAAAAAACTAAGTCCACCATAGGACACTCTACGCGTAGACATGTCGCTTTGACGCAACAAGTGTGCGCACAAAGTGTCCCATGATTGGCGCACTTACATCCTCCACGATGGTCCTTATAATACTGTTGGAACTACCCCGCACTCTCATTAAAAGAGAAGCTGTTTTTTTGCGAATGACGGC